>JAAEAF010005208.1:0-23401 GCA_011037195.1 Triatoma infestans
GGCAAGTTGCTAACTGGCAAAACCAGGCTGTTAAGATCAGGTCTGACTGGAATAAGTACTAGATTAGTTTGGACAGTGCTGAGAAAACTAGCAACTCTTCACCCTAGAAAGGTGGACTGTAGGCTGGTTTTTTGAAGGCAAGGTCTTATGTCTTAGATTATTGGTCATTGCATATTTTGAGGTTTACCACCCTACTGAAAGCTAAGAGAGAATTGAAAGAGGAAACTTATAAGCATTTCCTCCGTACGCTGTTCATTAATTCAGATGGTCATTATCCGGTAGACTTAACCTGGCTCCACGACCAACTTCCCTCTTCTACTACTTTTGATTTAGCCATACATAGATTTATATAAATTAATGAAGAAGCTTGAATTCTGGCACTTAAGTGATCCAGGAAGTTTTCCAGGAATGATTAAAAGAGGGAATAATAGAAATATTAGTGCTTAATCAGATATCTTCTTTTTTTTTCCTCACCGGCCAGTAATTAAAGAATCGTCAACGATCAAAATTGGACCTGTTTTATGATGCCTCGGCACAAATAAAAGCTTGTCCAAAGCTAGAGCGTATAAACTGAGAGCATAACACACCGATGACTTGGGCTATGCTTCGTCCAAAAATTGGCCAACATCTGCCAAGACGGGATCTTCATGACCCATTCTTTTAAAGCAAATTACAGTTAAATTAATAAATTAACTTTTACCATCAAAAGGAAAGATATTAATTAAATTAAAAACCTATTCAAAAAGTTAAAAGTTGCATCAACGGGCAATGATGAAAATTCCAAGTGATTAACTTTTATCTCAAGAATATAAGAAAGTATTCTTAGTAATAAACAAAAACAAAGAACCTTCTTATGTTTACTTTTGTACCTGCTAGATTTAATTTTTTACGAAAAATATTTCAATACATTGCAAATATTTGTATTTTTAGGAAAAAAAATGGAGTATCTAGTTTTAGTTGTTGTTTTTTTTTTTGGATTTTGTTAAGGTGCACAATTCAGCTATGGTCCTTTGCACCTGTTTCTAATTTGTAAGGACTCATCCAGGATGCATATCCATACCTACCAGTCTAACAATTTCTACAGTAAACCCACAATCTAGGTCTAATCATATTCCTCTACTCCCTTATATCACTTATAAAATAAATACTTATACACAGGTCACCAGCAAACAACTGAACACATACATATGTACAGCTAGTTTCACAACAAATGAAATAGATGAACCTCGCTAAGATATTCGAAAGTCTTATTGATATTGCTGGTCGGTATATTTACTTTTCCCCACGCATTTACTTATTTCGAACATTCCAATAGAATATGCGGGACCGTTAATGTTGTATTGCAAGCGCTGCCATACCGGCTGAGGTTCTCTTCGGAATATGTGGCTGTGTGTCAACATGGTGTGAACGAGTCTCATTCTCGCTAGGACAACTTCTTCTCGTCGAGACTCTCGATTTGATGTTGACCATTTCTTTGTGATACCCTTGCTATTCCTTAGTTTATTTGACAGCTGCACTGCTTGCCATTCCTTTTCCCAGTTGGAGAGATTTTTTTGTTTTTTTAGAAAAGCTTTCCAATCGACTGCAAGGACACATTCGTCTCTACAATTCATTGATGCCGCTTCTTTAGCAGCTTTGTCGGCAAATTCGTTATCTCTTATTCCCACATGATCGGGGAATCCAAATAAAGGAGATTTCTTTATTTTCTCGTAGGCATAGTTCTAAGAGCGTATGTATGCACTGAATTAATAGGAGTCCCGATTGAAGTACCATTGTAGTTTTAGTTCATGAGTTTATATGTAAATCTACATCAATTTTATATGAAATATTTCTCTGAAAAATTAATTTTAGAGGAATTCTGAGGGCGCTGTGATTTTAGTCTTTTCTGTAAAGTTAGAAAACTGTACAGTTTTCTAACTATTTGAGGTGTGTGAAAAATTAGGTGCAAAAAAATTTCGGTTTAAAAAAAAATTTGTTAATTACGTGGTGAAATTCAGTAAGATAAAGATGTGTGAATGTTCCACCTTTTTTTTTAACCGACGGCGATGACTCAACTTTCCTTTCTTAGACTGATCACATTTCCATGCCTTGAGCAGATTAAGGAAGATATATATATATAGATTATTCCTTGGAGAAAGAAGTGAACTTTGTTAATGAAACAACCCTGACAAGTAACTGGAGTAAATTATTTATGTTACAAAAACCAGAGTCAATTATCTTTTTTCCTTATCCTTATAACAAGAATGTTGCTCTACTAGTAGCTCTACTCCTATAGCTTCGCTTGCTAGCAAGCTTTTGACTCAGGTTGGTAATAAATCGGAAAAACTGGCTGGCGTGTCTGTAGTGTTAGAGCTCTTCATTCTCATTATATACTTTACCGGCCATAAAGGCTAATACAAAGAACCCTTTTCATTAAAGAGTCCAGTGTTGCACAAGTCGACCCCTTATAACTTTATTAATAACAGGTTGGCGGCAGCCGCAATAGTGGTAATATAGCACATCTGAGGGTAATGTCTGCCACACCACTTCCATAACCACCCGTTTTCATCTTCTACACCCTTTTCTTGACATGGTCTTCTTTGCACGCTAACCACTTATACAATCTTATTGAATTGTATGAAACAATGAAGGGAAAAACAATACAGAACAGAGAAATGACTATAATATTGTTGTGTGTTATATACTCCTTCTTTTTATTCACATAAAATGGCTTTCCCATTTTGCATTACAGTCGTACCATTGCAATACTAAATTGCACCTCTTTCTTTCTTATCTTGTTAATTATATTATTCTCATTGTCATACCAGATATTGTTATGCTTTACTTTCTTCTTATTGTTGTAAGATCAAACAACTCTGAATTCACATTATTTGTTATCAAAATTAGTGCAATTTTATAGACAATGAAAGATCACAGGGCATGTGTTTCCTTAAATATCGGGGAAAAAAAAAATTTTAATCATGAGATGCTTAATTGCTTAATTGTTAGAATTAATGTGTGCTTGAGGTTACCATATATTTGTGCGACATATTTCGAAGATTCCAGCATGTTTGAAAAAGATGAACTGGTTCACAAAATATTTTTTTTATTGCAATCATGACAATTACTTAATCCAAAAGTAGTGAGTAAAGTTATACATTAAATCACAAGTGACAAAAAGTAAAAAACATCCATTAATTTTCTCACACAAGTGATGTAATGTAATATTATTCAACTCCAACTAGCCCGACATCTAACGACAATACGCTGAAACAAGAATGTATTTTAAAAAGGAAATCCCAAATGCCAATGGATTTAAGTTTATACAAGAGACAGGTTATAAAGAGTGGGAGTACTTGGCTTGAGTTGAAGTAAATTCTAAGTATTTGTACGCTTTGTTTTCATAATTATTTTATATTTCTATAAATTAAGAACCAGATTAATGCATTCTTAAAATAATTCATATATTGATGAAAAGGAAGTTTTACAAGATCTTAGTTAAAGTAAAAGCATGATAGTTCAACATAGTGAGTAGAAACCCATTTAATAGAGATCTTTTCTATTTAATTAGCCGGACAAAATCTAAATTGATTATTTTACCAATGGCAGAGACAAATAAGTATGCGGAAAAAATAATCGCAGCAGTTAGTAGAACAAAATAAAGATTGAATAAAATGGATTCGCAATATTAAAATAGAAATGCAGACATTTTTCACAGTTTTTAATTTCTAAAATGGATTTTACTATTCCAGCAATGAATTTGTAGTACTAATTGAAAAATCCACTATAAACATTGTCATACAGTGCCGAAAGAAGGTTTCTCGTGTTATTGAAACGTTGGCAGTTTATACAGAAACTAATTCAATTATATAATATCAAGCCGCTAATTAGAAAAATTCTTTCAATTTTCAAGAATACTTTACATCAAGCGAATATGTTAATGAAACGATGACTCCTTGGAGGGGTGGTGTCATTTAGAAAAGATTTATACACAAACATAAACTCAATGTTAAAATATTGAAAATTATGTTCTCAAGATAGTTTAACTTTAAAAATACCATAGAAACAACGGAGGTATTTTAGGAAGGTGGGTAAACCTCCATTTTTGTAGTCGTGTAAAAAGATCTACAGGAAGGATTCCTGAATTTTTTGAACATTAATATCCATATTTTGATAGCAACAATGAAGTGGGCTGAGTACCTATACGACTAACTTTTCAAAACTATAAGAAAGTAACACGGAGGGGAAGAAGTCTCTCCCAAAAGAAGTGGCGTTAAATGTAGGCAAATCATAAATAAAAAGAAGGGCATTGTAAAAATGTTCAATTGAGGCGTCAAGAGGCGTGTGCCAAAAAATAAAATGCATTCACGTGTTTTACCTTAAAAAATTCTCAAAAATACTGGGCGAAATAATTCGGTGCAATTAAATTCTTACACCGCGATTTATTTACTTTCAATAGAATTATAAAGAACTAGCTAACCCGGCCACGCTTCGCTGTGGCTCACTCTGATTTTTAGGAAAGTAAATAGAAGTATTATAGTTAACATAGACTCAGCAAGAAAACACATCATTCAATTTAATATACCCTACTTTGCGTTGCTGTGCACTGAAAGGTAAGAAAGAAAAAAATGTTTTTAACTGAAAGTCTTTTTATATTGTAAAGCTAGTGAATGGACTACATTTTTTTGTTTGTCCGTTTTCTGCATAAACATAAAGATCAGATGGTTTACCAACTCTGGAGCATGCGACATATAATTGCCCATGAGAGAAGCATTCGTTTACTAAATTCAAACCGCACACTTGCAAAGTTTGTCCTTACGCTTTATTGATAGTCATAGCGAACGCAAGGCGTATGGAAATTGAAGTCGTTTAAACTCGAACGGCATATCTGTCGGAATGAGTGATATTCGTGGAAGTAGTATGTTTTCACTTTATGAGGTCCAATGAGAATTAGTACTTCAATTAGATTATTCATCAATTTTTTAATTACTAATAGTGCACCATTGCATAACTTTGGCTGATTGATGTTTCGGAGTAATATAATTGGCACTCCAATTTTCAAATTTAGAATGTAAATGTTACATGTTGGGTTTTCTGTGAAGTGCATGTTTAGTGACAGTTTAAGAGCTGAAGGCGCTGTTCTACCTCCTTCCATCAATGTAGCAGCAATACCTGAATAAGCTCGTGCTAACGCAATATGGCCGTTTGAACGGATTTTAGCTCAGAATTTCCCGTTTCCGTGGGAACTTCCGAATAGCGGTACTTATAAGTAGTTGAGAAAGAGGTTCAGAAAGCGCGCCACAAAAAGTTTATATAAACACTCTTATACAGAAATGCAACGATGTGTAATAATTTCAAGTCAATAATCCATCGACTACTTTTCCAGTTTTGCGGCCACAAACATACGGATCCTGAATTTGTATATATATACATTTTAAAAATAAGAATTGTTTGGATTTTTTTTTCAAAAATGGCTATTTTTCTTAAATTTGGATTGTTAACTGCAGAGACATAAATTTTAATTGAAAAATTTTGAAATTCTTCGTGTTACATCAAAAATATATTACAATAACGAAAAGTCAGAAGAAGTTCAAAATTGATATTCGATTTAGGTAGCAATACCTCATTTTGGTACCAGTACCTAATTGTCAGGCAATAAGGTTTTTGTCGACTAAATCACCCAAACGTGGGACTTTATAGAATTGGAATTTTGAATTATTCAAATATCTTTAAAAAACCTCACAAACGAATGAAATCGAGGGAATTTTATTTGAAACATTTTTCTAGAAAAATTGATATCTGGGGATGCTGAGAAATCTGTGATCTTAGATTTCAAACGTTATTTGGTTTTGTTCAATTTTATTGGCACTGTCTTCCGGACTTCTGAACTACCTGTCATGGGTGCTAACCAACATGTATCTCCATCGCCTCTATATTTATTATAAAAAAATTCTATCTATAGCCCCGGCAACTTAGTTGTGAAAAGTGTGGGCGGAATTAAATAACGTCATAGCTTTTATAAAGCTTTGGCAATGGGCGAAGCTTACCCTATATTTAGGGCTATAACCCCATATTTATCTTACGACCACTGGCTCTAAAAACTTTGAATTTTAAAGAAATGTTGTCAGTTTTTATATAGTCGTAAGTGTTTTACATCAGATTTTTTTGTTATATTTGTAATAGGATCCCAAGAGAGGGATCGAAAGCAGAGAAAGAAAGAAAGAAAGAAAGATAAATTTATTATGCTCTGGGACTTATGTCCCTTAAGAGCAACAAATTAAATTTACAATGTTAAAAATATTTTCTCTGATCTGAAAGATTAAACTGAAATAAAATCTTAATAACTATTTACATCCATAATTTTGTATAAAATATGTACATATATAAAAATTACTAATAATAATTCATTAATAAAACAATAATAATAATAGCAATAATAATGATTAATATAATAATATAAAACAAAAAATAAAGAAAAATAACTTCTATATACAAACTTAGAAATCTCCTTTGTACAGTTCAAACAAATGATTGTAATAGAAAAACTTAAAACTAGGCAGTGATTTCTTGTTGGTCAAGTCAGCAGGTAAGTCGCTCCAAAGTCTACTGGCAGCAACAGTAAAAGAGTTTTGATACGTTACAGTCCTATGTGGTTGTATGTAAAGTCTGGAATCGACAGTCCTTGTGGTTCTTAAGTCTAGTGCAGCTTTGTGTGTAAACATGTCATATAAATATTTTGGAGTCTTTGTCCTAAACAATTGGTATATGAAATTACCCATAAAGTATTCAACAGTAAGCCAGTTTAAAGTAAAGTAAGTGGTGTAATATTATGTTCGTCTTTCCTAATATTTTATATAAAATGGATACAAGAGTTAAGTGATCTCTGGAGTTTGGTGTTAAGTTCCGAGGTAAGATCAGCATATACCAGGCAAATATGTCAAGTAATCAAAATGAGGAAATATGAGAATACTAACTAGCTGTTTATGGAGAGGTATAGGCAACATATTTTTATGGAGTTTTAGTTGGTATAGAGATTTATAAATACTATTGCAAATATTACTAACATGGCTATTCCAAGATAACGTATTAGAAATCGTCATACCTAAACATTTCGCAGTCGTAACATAAGGTATATTTATGTTATTAACAGTAATTTTGGAAATTAAGTCTAAATTTATTGTATTTATATATTTTCTACTGCCAATTATCATTGCTTTTGATTTTGTCATATTAAATGCAATAAAATTTGACTGTATCCAGCTAAGGATGGAATTCACATCAAGCTTAACTTTCTCAATGCCAGCTTCTAATTCTGATGGTAAACAATGTAAATATATTTGCAGATTATCAGCATAAAGCACATGTTTGCAATGCTTTATTACTCTTGGCAGATCATTTAAATACAAGCAAAATAAAAGAGGTCCCAAGAATTATCTGACTCCCAAGGAGATCTTTCTTCATTACTATCAGTCACTAACTCCTTTCGGCCACAAAGATATGAACTAAACCATGAAAGAACGGAATTCGAAAAATTTAATAATTTTAATTTATGAAGCAAGCTTTCGAAAGTTAACTGATTCGAAAGCCTTAGAAAAGTCAAAAAGTACCAGAACAGTAACCATTCTTTTGTCAATAGCAGAGCGAATGTCATCTGTTATTCTGAGCAAAACACCCTGTGTGATGTGTCCTTTCTGATATCCAGACTGGTATAGATCTAATAAATTATTATCACTTAAATATTCTTTTATTTGACAACAAACAATCCTTTCCAAAGACTTGGAAATTGCTGGAAGTAAGGATATTGGACGTAATTCATGTAAGGTGGAAGAAACTTTAGTTTTGGGAAGAGGACGAATAAGTGATTGTTTCCATATTGATGGATATACTGAATATGTTAAGGAGAAGTTATAAATTTCTAATAACGGAGATATGATAACAGGCATTGATTTTTTTACAAAGTCTATAGGAATTTCATCTATACCTTTGGCTTTAGTTTTACTATGAAAGAGATTAGCTAGAAGTACGTCAAGAGTTATGTATTTAAAGTAGAACTGCTCGAAACTCAAAGTTATAGGTGCATAAGGTAAATTTGAGGTATTAAAGTCAGTAGGATTATTAACAAAGCTGGCGATTCCAAGTTAAGTTGGAATCATTTATGCTGGAAAATGTGTTTGAGTAATAAATACGTTTAGCTTTTTTAATTACATTTTGCACTTGATTTCTTTTTATTTTGTATTTCATATAGAGAACTTCGTTATGCGTTCTTATAAAAGCTCTACGTAATTTGTCACGGTCACGCATTAAACATCTAATGTCATCTGTCAACCAAGGTGCTGGTGGTCGCTTAATATTAGCAGAACGTATGGAAGCATGCTTATTCATTGCTTCTAAAATAAATTTATTGAGAAGTTGCACTTTTCTATCTATATCTACCGTTTGATAAAATGTAGTCCAGTCACAGTCCTGAAGATCCGTCAAATCTTTTTGCTGGGTAGACGGAATACCTTGAAGGAGTATTTAATTTCAATTAAATCATGACTAGAGAGGAAAGAAACTGGGAATTGAGAATGTTCTATGACTTTATCCGGATCATCAACAATAAAAATATCCAACCAGGTGTGCGAGGAAGACGTATGATGTGTGGGATAAAAAGGAAGAAGTTACATTCATATATAAAATTACTGACGTAGCTACTATCAAATGAAACACTATTCATATCAGAGTTCCAATCACCCACAATTATTAAATGTTTATAATTCTGATTATATTGCAGAAAAACATTTTCAAAATCAGAAACAAATCCTACTTTAGGAGGGCGATATAAAACAGAAAATAACAATTTGGAAGCCGCATGACCAGTGATTTCTACAATGAGAAACTCTGTTCAGATGAAGTAGCAAGCACTTTAGTATGTAGTGAGTGATGAACAAACAAACCCACACCCCCACCAACCTTTCCCAAACGGTCCCATCTTATAAGACTGTAATTGTTTAAATTTACCACTGAGTCACTAACAAGAGGTTTTAACCAAGTTTCTGAGAGAGCTATAATATGATAAAAATGTTTTGAGAAAAAAGTGACGGAATTCATCAATATGTGCAACCAATGATTGACAGTTAACATGACACACTAATAAATTATCTAACATATTATAAAGAAAGTCATAATATAATCTGGAGTATTTAACTGGAAATACTCCACTTGCTGGAGATCAGGAATCGGGTGGTCAAAAAATAAGCATTAGTCTTTCAGTGCTTTCAACGACTATACATTTATTTTCGGACACTACATCATTTTTAGGTGACGATAACCCAAAACCCAGTCTTCAGCGGGCAACGCCGTTGTTCGGCGCACTGGTAATGGACTGGATTAAGCTGTAGTAGCCCATGCAGATCCAAGGTGCTGGTGTAAATATTGGAAACGGCAGATGTAGAAGCAAGCCCCCACGATCCGGTTTCCTGAGAAATGGAGGACCAGCTCTAACCTATGAAAGAGATCAGAGCAAAAGTTAAAAGAGAGAATAGATGTGAAAAACCTTTAAATCACCTGAAAGTAGTAAAAGAATAAAATAGGTCTTGTGATGCCAGAGTAAAGTAAGATATATATATGTAAATATATAAGAGAGCAATAGGGCATGCACCATGTAATCAGAAAAGTTCAATGAGAACTTGATACAAAATAGTAAAGAGTAAATAACAATATTAAGTGGGAAATACCTTAAAGATGAGGCTACCCTGAATCAGCGCTAAGAAGGAGGCTGAGATTAACTGGACGCACACTGTAGTGATGTAAGTACAGCTACCAAGTTTCTGGAGTAATGTCCCTTAAACACTTGGATAGCCAGCATTAGTAATATTCAAAAATAAATGTAATACAGTGTTAACAGTTGAAAGTAGTGCCAAATAAGTTGAAGAAGCCAACAACGGAAGTGTTGCGCAATCTGATGAACTGTGTAAAAAAGGTGAATAATCATCCGCAAGTAAGCCAGACCACTCCCAGGTGTAAGGAATAAGCAATAATAATAATAACCCAGGGGTATTAAGGATGTATTGGATAAAAAAGGCTGACTTACCGCTTCAAGAAATAGTTCACCTGTGAATCCAATAATTGAGTGAATTGTAATAATTCCTCTTGATAAATGTAATGGCACAGTATAAAAGGAACAGCCACTGCCATAAAAAGAAGCCGTCAAGATGAAGGGCATCCAAAAGGCAAACATTGGGCTGATAGATGAAGGGCATCCAAAAGGCAAACATGTGCAAGAAGAAGGCAAAATGGCGTTCAAGTCCAGTTATATATATTGCTGTAACTCGTACAGGCACAAGGTCGACTCTATGAGAGAGCAATTGCGACTGGGTAGAGAACTACGAACCAACAAGGTGTGGTCAACTTAAAACTGCCAACTGGATTCAGTCAAGTTAGGCAACATTATATACTGAAGTCTATAAAAGAGAAAAGTATATAGAACATTATTTAATTTAACAATTAATGAGGAGTGTATATTAAAACCAAACACTAAAGAAATGTATCTAACTAAATGTAAAAAGTAATAAGAATTAAAGATGGCTAACCGAACAGTGTGGCCAGTTAACCATATGTATAGAAAATTGGGAGTCCCCCCACTGAAGTATCCCTTTTATATAAATTCGCGTGGTAATACGCGACACTGGGGGCCGAAAGAAAATGACTCCATGTGAAGATCGTAATTAGTTAGACATAAGCCATAGAGGCATAAGCTACAAAATATAATATAAAACGAGCAAGGCTCAGGTGTAGCGCTGTGGCTACAGGGAGAAAGTAACGAGAGTATATGCATACCCGGCCTCTACTCAGACTCGCCCAAGGGAAGTCATACTAAGGATCAAAGGGTTAAGAGACTAAACCCAAGGGGTCAACGTCGTCGAGAGGTCTTGAGAAGATTAGATGAGGGCCAACAGGAAGAAGTGGCGCTGGGCCATGAATAAACTGTATAAGGCGACCCGATAAGAAAACACAAAAGAATGAAGTGTAAAACAGACTGAAATAACTAGCGGAACAAAAAACATAAGATTAAGAGTAGTTAATCAAAGTAGCTTGCAATTTAATCATAAATTGGAAGACGAAAGAGCTTAACTGCTGGACGAGCAAGCTCTGAGTTTGCAGTTTTGAGACGAGCACGCCGTACAATACCATCTGAACCAGGAAAGACCTGCAGTACACGGGCCAAAGGCCAGCAAGAAGGCGGAGTGTTGTCGGAATCAATTAATACAAGATCTCCGACAGAAAGATTAGGGGAGGTGGATGTCCACTTCCCACGAGATGCATGAGCTGGAAGGTATTCAGATTTCCAGCGTGTCCAAAAATCCTTAATGACGGCCTGAATCCAGTGCAGTTGGCGAGGCGAACATTGTTGAATGGCCGCATCCGCATCTGGTGGTTCAACCAAAGATCTACCCAATAGAAAGTGGGCCGGTGGTTAGGCAGAGAAATCATTAGGATCACTGGAGATGGTAGAAAGAGGCCTAGAATTTAAGATGCCCTCAATACGTATAACAAGAGTATTTAAGACCTTGTAAGTGGGAATGTAATTGGCAACGAGCCTATTCAAATGGTGTTTAGCTGACTGAACAGCACGTTCCCACAGCCCTCCTTGATGAGGTGCAGAAGGTGGGTTGAAATGAAATGATATAGATTTTGAAAAACAAAAATCATTAATAAGTTTAGAGAATTGTAACTCCGCTTGTAACGATTGAAGAGCTCGTGTAAGGGCGGCCGAGGCGCCAACAAAATTAGTTCCGCAGTCTGAATAAAGATGGGCAGGACAGCCGCGTCGGCTAATGAAACGCTGTAGAACGTCTAAAAATTCACTGGTGGAAAGATCCGATGCCAGCTCTAAATGAACAGCTTTAGTAGAAAAGCATACAAATATGCAAAGATAAACCTTGACAGTAAGAGCCTTACGACAGTCCGAGGTCCGAATTGTAAATGGGCCTGCAAGTCCATGCCCGTATGTGTAAAAGGAAAGGAGGGATTGACCCTCGCAGATGGAAGTTGACCCATTAAGGGAACGTTATGTGGTTTGGCCCTGAAACACACCATACATTTATGGATGCGTGAACGAATAGCTTGTCTGGCTGACAGAATCCAAAAGGAGCGTGAAAGGTGATAGAGTGTAAGATTTAGCCCTGAGTGTAGAAATAAAGTGTGGTAATGGTCAATCAGTAAATTGACTAAATAGTGGCTCTTAGGTAAAATAATGGGATGACAAGTTTTAAGAGAAGTAGTATTCTGGAGTCGACCGCCGACTCGAATTAACCCATTAGAATCAATAAAAGGCGTTAAACGCTGTAGTCCGGCAGAGCAAGATCGTCCTGATCGTAAGGCAAAGAGATCTTTCTCAAAGGCAGTCCTTTGAATATAGAAACAGATAGCAGTAATCACATGACTTAGTGCCGGGGGAGGATATCCCTTGATTTTGGACTTCCAGGTGAGTATAAGTTTAATCACAAGGAGTAATGAACTCCATGATGAAATGTGATCAAATAGTTGAACAGTAGGAATCGGAACTACGGTAGCGCATTCAGCTCGGAGTGAAAATTCCGATGAGACTGAATGCGGAAGAGCCAAAGGGCCACGTTAGGCCATGAAGAGAGCGTAGACAGCCAGGATGGGCCATGCCACCATAGTGTATGGTTAAGAAGTGTAGAGGCATTGCAACCTCTAGAGGCAATGTCAGCCGGATTGTCATTAGTGGGTACATAATGACAGTCTCCCTGAAGTATCCCTTTTATATAAATTCGCGTAGTAATACGCGACACTGGGTGCCAAAAGAAAATGACTCCATGTGAAGATCGTAAGTAGTTAGATATAAGCCATAGAGGCATAAACTAGAAAATGTAAATACAAAATGAGCAAGGCTCAGGTGTAGCACTGTACACAGGGAAGAGTAACGAGAGAATAAGCATACACATACCCGGCCTCTACTCAGACTCGCCCAAGGGAAGTCATGCTACGGAGCAAAAGTTAAGAGACTGAACCCAAGGGGTCAACGTCGTCGAGAGGTCTTGAGGAGATTAGATGGGGGCCAACTGGAGGAAGTGGCGCTGGGCCATAAATAAACTGTATAAGGCAACCCAATAAGAAGACACAAAAAGAGGAAGTGTAAAACAGACTAAAATAACTAGCGGAACAAAAAACATAAGATTAAGAATAGTTAATCAAAGTAGCTTGCAATTTAATCATAAATTGGAAGACGAAAGAGCTTAACTGCTGGACGAGTAAGCTCTGAGTTTGCAGTTTTGAGACGAGCACGTCGTACAATACCATCTGAACCAGGAAAGACCTGCAGTACACGGGCCAAAGGCCAGCAAGAAGGCGGAGCGTTGTCAGAATCAATCAATACAAGATCTCCAACAGAAAGATTAGGGGAGGTGGATGTCCACTTCCCACGTGACGCAAGAGCTGGAAGGTATTCAGATTTCCAGCATGTCCAAAAATCCTTAATGACGGTCTGAATCCAGTGCAGTTGGCGAGGCGAACATTGTTGAATGGCCGTATCCGCATCTGGTGGTTCAACCAAAGATCTACCCAATAGAAAGTGGGCGGGTGTTAAGGCAGCGAGATCATTAGGATCACTGGAGATGGTAGAAAGAGGCCTAGAATTTAAGATGCCCTCAATACGTATAACAAGAGTATTTAAAACCTTGTAAGTGGGAATGTAATTGGCAATGAGCCTATTCAAATGGTATTTAGCTGATTGACCAGCATGTTCCCACAGCCCTCCTTGATGAGGTGCAGAAGGTGGGTTGAAATGAAATGATATAGATTTTGAAAAACAAAAATCATTAATGAGTTTAGAGAATTGTAACTCCGCTTGTAAAGATTGAAGTGCTCGTGTAAGGGCGGCAGAGGCGCCAACGAAATTAGTTCCGCAGTCTGAGTAAAGATGGGCAGGACAGCCGCGTCGGCTAATGAAACGTAGAACGTCTAAGAATTCACTGGTTGAAAGATCCGATGCCAGCTCTAAATGAACAGCTTTAGTAGAAAAGCATACAAATATGCAAAGATAAACCTTGACAGTAAGAGCCTTACGACAGTCTGAGGTCCTAATTGTAAATGGGCCTGCAATGTCCATGCCCGTATGTGTAAAAGGAAAGGAGGGATTGACCCTCGCAGATGGAAGTTGACCCATTAAGGGAACGTTATGTGGTTTGGCCCTGAAACACACCATACATTTATGGATGCGTGAACGAATAGCTTGTCTGGCTGACAGAATCCAAAAGGAGCGTGAAAGGTGATAGAGTGTAAGATTTAGCCCTGAGTGTAGAAATAAAGTGTGGTAATGGTCAATCAGTAAATTGACTAAATAGTGGCTCTTAGGTAAAATAATGGGATGACAAGTTTTAAGAGAAGTAGTATTCTGGAGTCGACCGCCGACTCGAATTAACCCATTAGAATCAATAAAAGGCGTTAAACGCTGTAGTCCGGCAGAGCAAGATCGTCCTGATCGTAAGGCAAAGAGATCTTTCTCAAAGGCAGTCCTTTGAATATAGAAACAGATAGCAGTAATCACATGACTTAGTGCCGGGGGAGGATATCCCTTGATTTTGGACTTCCAGGTGAGTATAAGTTTAATCACAAGGAGTAATGAACTCCATGATGAAATGTGATCAAATAGTTGAACAGTAGGAATCGGAACTACGGTAGCGCATTCAGCTCGGAGTGAAAATTCCGATGAGACTGAATGCGGAAGAGCCAAAGGGCCACGTTAGGCCATGAAGAGAGCGTAGACAGCCAGGATGGGCCATGCCACCATAGTGTATGGTTAAGAAGTGTAGAGGCATTGCAACCTCTAGAGGCAATGTCAGCCGGATTGTCATTAGTGGGTACATAATGCCAAGTGGCAGTGGGAAACCAATCTTGAATCTGGGATACCCGGTTTGAAACATAAACCTTGAACTTATGAGGAGGTAACTGTACCCAATGCAGAACGATCTGCGAATCGGTCCAGAGGTGGACACTTGTGATAGTTAAAATAGAAGAAAATAAGTTCAAGTAATGAGCGGCAAGTGATGCCAATAAATGAGCTCCACACAGTTCCAATCGTGGAATAGTTAAAGTGTGTAAAGGAGCAACGCGCGTTTTAGCGCATAAGAGAGCTGGAGGTGAGCTCGATTCCACCCCAACCAAGCATAAAACTGCTGAATAACCTCGCGCTGAGGCATCAGAAAATCCATGAAGGATATAGGAAGTAGTAGCCGCAGTGGGCGTGAATGGGCGAGGCAATGTTGCCTGCTCCAGAGTAGAAAATTCATGAATAAGAGACTGCCATTGAGAGGCAAGTTGCTCTGGCAAAGGAGTGTCCCATTCGAGAGACTGTCTCCATAAGGCTTGTAAAAAGGCCTTTAAGTTAAATGTAAAGGGTGCAAGCCAACCGCATACATAAAAAATTTGGGCTATGAAAGAAAGTACCAAACGTTTGGTAACAGTGCCGCTGGGGCTGGACTTGATGTCAAGTCGAATGCTAAAGGAATCCGTAGTAGGGTTCCATAATGCGCCCAATAAAGAAATAGTGCACGCTGAAGTGGTGCTGAAAGAAGTGAAAGCAACGTGGTGCTCCAACGGAATTCCCGTGAGTAGGGAAGGGTGGTTAGCAACCCATTTACGGAAGTCAAAGCCTCCAGAGTGTAATAGTGCGATAAGTTGATTACGCAGACGTATTGCTGCTGTCAAGGAGTACGCACCCACGGCAACGTCGACAAATATGTTTCTTTTTAAAGCAGCAGCTCCCTCAGGAAAATTTGTTTCCTCATCATCGGCAAGCTGAGCCAGTGTACGGAGTGCCAGATAAGGAGCTGATCTGGTGCCGTATGTAACAGTGTTTAAATAATAGGTGCGTATCGGCTGGTCTGGAGATGACCGCCATAAAATGCATTGGAACTGTCTGTCCTCGTAATGCATGGATATTTGGCGAAACATTTGCCTAATATCGCAAGAAAAGACAAAGGGATATTGTCTGAACAATGAAATTATATCGGATAAAAGAGGATGCAATTTAGGACCCGCAAACAAAAGATCGTTTAATGAAGTACCACTGGGGGTTTTAGCAGAAGCGTCGAAGACGACGCGAATCTTGGGATTGTCCCCATGATGGGGAATATAGTAAGAAACAGGTCCGTCAGCTAATTGCATATGGCCTTGGTCAAGGTAGTCTTGCATAAATTCAGTATAAAGTTTCTGAAAATTAGAATCTGTTTTGAACTTTCGTTCCAAGGCGCGAAAGCGTGAGTACGCGGCAGCATATGAGTTGGCCACTAAGGAAGGATCCTTATTAATGAAAGGTAATCTAACCTGATACCGACCGGAGGCATCACGTGTGGTGGTGTCGTGGTAAAATCGCTCACAGAGCTGTTCCTGGGGAGACGGTGAAGGAGAAACTGGGGGTGAATCTTCAGCCCGCCAAAAGTTCTCAACAAGGGCATGTAACTCATCGCCGGGTGCGGCGCAGCATGCTGCTACGGCAGAAGAAGTTGAAGTGGGAGTTGAGGCAGACCCCGCAGAAGGAGAAGTAGCCCTGGGGCTGCTCCCAAGAGAATATAGCCAAACGGTGAAGGTACCGCTATTGGCACGTTAGGTCCTAGTGTGATAGGAGTGCCTTGACCAAATAGCAAAGAGGCTAAGTCGGTGCCTAAAATGCATCGACCTTTGAAGGTTTATCAAAAGAAGTGTCGGCTAAAACCAAATGTTTGGCTGCTTCACGTACGGAAGCATTTATTTTAAGAGTAGGAGTTGTGACCGCTATTTTATCTAAAATGATAAATGGGTGTTTAGGTGCAAGGATTGAACCACCTATAGTAGCAACATCAAGGGAGCAAACGCCCTTATTAGTTGCGGTAGTATTGCCTATCCCGGAAACAGAAATTGGAGAATGCCAACGCCGACATCCCAACCTCTGTACGCAACGATTAGTTAAGAAAGAGGCTCCAGCTGCGGTGTCTAATATTCCCCTAAGCACCAAATAAGAGTGCGGGGATGTTTGAATGTGGACGAGGGTGGTCGCGAGTAAAAGTGACTGCCGCTTAGTGGGCACAGTCGTAGCAGCAACATGGGCTGGTACAATCACCGACGCTGTAGGTGATGGTGATTCAGAATTAGGAGCTCCAGAAGTTCCGGGTGGTATAGTATTACCAGGCCTCGATGGAGGAGACTTGGGTTTAGGAGATTCAACTCTCTTCGTGGGAGAAGTGCCAAAATGTAAGAGAGTGTGATGAGGCTTTCCACACCTTTTGCATTTCGATTGCTTATTGCATTGAGAAATAGAGTGGTTCCGCAAGCAGTTAATGCAAAGGTTCTTGGATTTAATGAAATTGTAACGCTCGCGGGGTGACTTCGCTTTAAAGTCTTCACAATGAAGTATAATATGTGAAGTTTGATTGCAAAAGTTGCAAGTATATGTTAAGTCTAATGGTTCGGCCGCATAGACAGGGGCCTTAAATTTAGACTTATTAAATTGAGGCTTAGGCTTATAATTAGACCTGGGAGTCGGAGTGGAAGTGGCAGTTGGGCGAGAAGCGTCCATCTGCCTCACCTTCAAGCGTTGATCTAGAAACTCGAGTAGTTGGTTGACTGTGACCGTGGAGTTATCTTGTGTAACTCGCCACCGGTATTTTTTATATTCATGCAAGGTCAAATTTCGAGACCAGTAGCGACACCATAACGGCTTGATGTTCATCGACCGGGGGCAAGGCCGCCAGTGCTCGATAGTGTACATTTACAGTGTCCACAAATGTGGCAAAGTCCTTAAAGGAGGAGCCTGGTTTGGAAAGGCCAACAATTCCGTTAGCATGGTAATCAATGACGCCCTGAGGATCGTCATAACGCTTCTTTAAGATATTCAAGGCTACTGGGTTACACATTTCAGCTGTGAAATCTAAATGCGAAATTAAGGTTTGGGAATTGGAATCCAGACCATCGTAAAGAAATTGAAATTTTTGAATTGAATTTAGTTGGTTACTCGTATTGATAATGGATTCGAAACGGAAAATAAACCCGCGCCAATCCGAAGGTCTCCCAGAGAATTTAGGTATTGACTGCACCGGATAAGAAGCATTGGAGGTGTTAATAGAAGAAGGTGCGGTAGACATAGTAGTATTAATGTCTTGAGGATCAATGCTAAGCCTAGTAGAGCTCGCTGGTGATGTGGAAGCTTGAATTAATTTCAATAGGTTTCGCAGAACCCCCACGTAACAATCGCCAAGAGCCTCCAACTGTTGCTCGAGAGTCTTCAGGGTAAGGTCCGGCAAGGCCTCAGTTAACTCCTGATAAGGAGTGAGCTTTAGATTGTCGTTATGGTAAGTCTCCCGAAGAGACTCTATAAGGGCCTTGTACTCAGTCACAGGGTTAGACGCAGACTGAGATGCCTTATCGACTTCTGCTTGAATTTGATTATAACCGCGAATAGCTAAACGGCATGTGCGATTAAATGCCTTTGCAGACAAAGTGGATGGCATGGTGAAACAAAGGAAGTCACTAGAGCACAAAAGTTAAGAAAAACAATTCAAATAGTAGAGTAAAAGGCACACTTACCCTACGAAAAGACAAGCATATCAAGATGTGCAAATGTGGATCACAACTTCAAGTCAAATATAATAAAATGTATCTAAAAGCATAGAAACATAAGTGTACAATCAAAACCAAATATAAAATAAGGTATACAAAATACAAGAATAGAATACAAGGCAATGTATAAAAAATGTGAACTCAAAGAGTCAAATGGTTACTCAAGACCGGAAATAGGTGCTAAGGGGGTTGCACGCTGAGTTGGTGCTTATCCACACTCCTTAATACACACAAGCAATAAGCCGGTAAAGAACTAGACAGTGCTAGGTTAAACAGTGATAGTAACACTGTATTCAAAATAAGTGAAACTCAAGCCAAGGGGTCGTAAATCCCTTAGATTGGGGTCACTATGGTAAGATGAAGGTGATTTAAAGGGAAATTGTAAAATTCCTTACCGGATGAAGCCAGAAGGAAACCTCCTACAGTGAGGCTACCTCCTCGGCGAAAATTGCTGTTGTGCAGAGGGGCTTCCCCGACAACCAGTTAGGCACGGAGAGGCTACAAGCCATCCAAAATGCCATTTTGGGGGAATATGACAAGATCCCAAGAGGCGGGCTGCAGGTCAGGTTGGCCAAATGTGCACATAAACCAGGGTTCCTTGTCATTACCTGCGTAGGGGATGAGGGTGGCTGAGGGAGATTATCCCAAAGCTTAAACCCTGGGAAGGTGCAAGCCTCCAGACACTCGAGGGGAGGGACATACCGGGTCCAGAGACCTGTAAGGTCTTCATCCCTAACGAGGGAGGCAAGCAGGTGGAGGCTGAAAGGGTGCTCACTCGTTTAGAAGTGAGCAACCAGGGGCTGAAAACCAAAATGTGGAGGGTCTGGGGATGCTTACCTGTTGAGGGTGGGTGTCTCTGGACATTCTCAATGGACAGGGGGTCATTGGCGGAGCTTAAAAGGCTGGACATGACCCCCTATTTTGGTTGGGGGCGGGTGACTTTTCGTCACAAGCTTCCGAAAAGCAAAAGCTCGGAGGAGGCCAAGGCGATGGAAGTGGAAGGAGATCAGCCAAAGGCCGAGAGCTTGGTGAAGGCGGATTCGCCAAAGGAGAGTCAGGGGGGGCCTGGAAGGAGAGATGGAGGCGTTGCAGGCCGCCCTGGCCGTGTTACCCGTAGGAGAGGGGTGGACGGACGGTAAGGCGGGGGTTCCGGTGGGTGCGTCTGCTGGCGGAAGCGATGCCGGCTTGCTCCACAGGTCTCAAGGCCAGGAGCGGTTGCCGGTGGTTGCGGAAGCCGGGGGGCGACCCCTGGGACCAGGAGCCGACGTTCCGCCCCCCTCGGAGACCCAACATGGCAATTAGGATGGTGCAGGCGAACCTCCACCATGCAAAGGCCGCTTCGGCCGTGCTTAGTAGGAGCTTCGACAGGGAGGGGCTACATGTAGCCCTACTGCAGGAGCCGTGGTGCCATGGGGGGATCGTCCGAGGACTGAATCCGAAATTTGGGAAGGTGCTGTACAACAAGTCTGTAAGTAGACCTCGAGCATGTATAGTACATAGTAACAAGGTGAGCTGTGAACTAATACCGGAGCTGTGCTCCGCCGATTGTGTTACAGCTCTCCTAACTATCAACACCGAAGAGGGAGCGGAAAGGCTGGTAATTAGCTCAGCGTTTTCCCCGGCGATGAGGACTTCCCCCTCTGTTTATCGAGAAGAGTAATGGACTACTGCAGAGGTGGGAACTTACAGCTGGTGCTGGGATGCGACGCCAATGCGCACAATACTGACTGGGGGAGCACCGACATCAATCAAAGGGGTAAGTACCTTTATGAATTCATTACTAGTGAAGGGTTGCATGTAGCTAATTTAGGCTCGGAACCAACTTTCGTGACTGCAGCTAGGAGGGAGGTACTGGATGTGACGCTAGCCTCGCGCTGTATGTTGCAAAATTGCTCACTGGCATGTATCAAGTGAACCATCGTGCTCGGATCATAGGCACATTAGGTTCGATATATGCACTCCACCATTGGTCATTAGTAGGCTTCGAAGCCCGAGGGAGACTCACTGGGAGGGATTTGTTGGGAGTCTCAGTGAGTCTCTCGGTGACCTTAAGGTGGACGTAAGGACGAGGGAAAGGCCTAATAGGTCGAAGACAGTCTGGTGGAATGATCACCTCGAAAGAAGGAGAAGAGAGGTGAGAAGGCTGTTTAATAAAGCCAAAATCAACCAAGACTGGGCATCGTATAGAAGGGTACTGACGCAGTACAATGTCGAAGTAAGGAAGGCCAAGCGTAAAGCTTGGCGGAGATTTTGTGAGGATGTAGTGGATACCACGGAGTGCGCGAGAAACCACAGAATCCTAGCAAGGGAAGGTACTGCGGACACGGTAGGGTTCCTGAAGAAAGATGACGGAACCTACACTAACTCGATAGAGGAGTCGCTGGAGCTGCTTATGAGCACACATTTTCCAGGGTCCTCTTATGGAGGGGCTCCTCAAGAGGGTGAGGGGCTGAGAAGGCCTGGTCGGGCGGACTGGAAAATCGCGAATTACGTCATACAGCCGAATAGGCTAAGATGGGCGATTGGAAGGTTCAAGCCCTTTAAAGCACCGGGCGTGGATGGGATCTACCCCGTCTTCTTGCAGAAGGCGGTGGAGGTGTTGATACCACACCTATGTAGGATCTTCAGAGGCTGTTTGGCCTAGGGATTCATACCGAGAGAATGGCAACAGGTGAAGGTCGTGTTCCTCCTGAAGGTAGGGAAGACGGTAGATCAAACGCCAAAGTCGTTTAGGCCAACATCGTCCTCCTTTCTGTTGAAGGCGATGGAGAGGATGATTGACAGGTTTATAAGGGACGAGGTTTTGAGGATTAATCCTCTTCATAATTGCCAATATGCCTATCAGGCAGGAAAATCCGTACTTGGCTCTGGATGACCTAAATAGGCTACTCCAAAAGTCGCTTGACGACAAGGAAATTGCGGTAGTCACCTTTTTGGATATAGAGGGCGCCTTCAACAATGTGTCCCCAGAGTCTCTTGTTGGTGCACTGACAAGAAGGGGCACGTTCCCTACGCTAGTTCAGTGGATAAGGACTAGTCTATTGGGAAGGACTAACATAGCCACCATCGACAATTCATCTCTTGTGGCCAGGGCAAGCAGAGGCTGTCCGCAGGGAGGCGTTTTGTCGCCATTGCTGTGGACGTTATTAGCCGATAATATCCTGATCAAATTAACCGCGGAAGGCTTTCACTGCCTTGGGTTCGCGGACGATCTGGCAATCGTGGTGAGGGGGCGGTTCGTGGCGACTGTCTCGGAGCGCACTGAGGGGGCGCTCAATATTGTGAACAAAAGGTGTAGAGCGGAGGGTCTCTCCATCAATCCCCACAAAACTCAAGTGGTTCCTTTTACGAGGAAGAGAAATTTACAAGGCTTACAACAGCCAATGCTCGGAGGGGTCGCGATCCCCTTTGCCATGGAGGCCAAATATTTGGGAGTCATTTTTGACAGTAGGCTGACATGGAACTCTCACATTAACATTACCGCACACAAAGCCAAAATCGCCATGGGTAGGTGCAGGAGGCTATGCGGTAAAAGTTGGGGATTTTGTTAGAAGATGGCTCTGTGGATTTATACCTGCGTACTGAGACCAATGGTAACCCACGGGGCAGTGGTGTGGTGGACAAAGACCTTGCAGATGGGGGGGTCGGGAGCGCTCGGTAGTATTCAGAGGCTGGCCTGCTTGAGTACGACGGGTGCTATGATGACTACCCCCACTACGGCCTTGGAGGTCCTGTTAAACCTTCCACCACTCCACATTTACGTCCAAGGCGTTGTAAGAGCAGTTGTGGCACGACTACAACAGGGACAAGCGCCCATTTATCCCAGGCATACTGGGAAGTACCAAGACCTATGGGAGGAGCTGGAGGCGGACCCGATTTTGGGCATGCCTACGGACATAATGACTCCTGGGTATGACTTCCAAAAACGTCTTGATATTAGACAGAGGGGCATGGAAGAATGGGCCGCCAATTACAGGCGAATCTATGTGGTCCACGGACGAGTCCAAGATGGAAGATGGAGTGGGAGCCGGCGTGTACGGGGCTCATCCGAGATGTAATATCTCGGTGAGCCTGGGAAGGCTAGCTACGGTCTTTCAGGCGGAGCTAGTCGCGATTATTATCTGCGCCGCCGAAATAAGAAGACGGGGAGTGTATAACTCCAGAGTGTCATTTATTCGGATAGCCAGGCTGCTCTGCGGGCGATTGACTCGTGGGAGATCAGCTCAAGGCTGGTATTGGACTGCCTAGGTGCACTCAGGGAAATTAGTAGCTATAATAAGGTCTTTCTGGTTTGGGTACCTGGGCACTCGGGTTACAGAGACAATGAGGCGGCGGACCGCCTGGCCCGGGAGGGTTCAATGAGAGCGCTTATCGGGCCGGAGCCGTTCAGCGGTGTCTCAAGATGCCTCAGGAGTGCATCCATTAAGCTATGGATGCAGGACCGATCAAGGGAATGGTGGGTCAAAACTCCAGGCCAGAGGCACGCGAAAACGTTTATCCATAGCCACTCGCCCAAGCTAACTGCGGAACTACTCCAATTAGGCCGGGTGGCCATAAGGATAGCAGTTGGCGTTCTCACTGGCCATTGTAGATTAAATAAGCACATGCATCGCATGGGCCTGGCAACGGATAGCCTATGTAGGTTTTGTCAGGAGGCAGAGGAGACGGCACTGCATGTAGTATGTCAGTGCGAGGGGCTGGTCTGGCTAAGGTACCGCCTCATTGGTAAAGAGAAGCTGGTGCCAACAAGCCTCAGCCAGGGCCCTCTCTCGGACCTATTAAGTCTTTTAAGGCAAGCAGGCTCGAGAGGGTGCTCTGATGGCAG
>JAAEAF010005209.1:0-72266 GCA_011037195.1 Triatoma infestans
GAATTTCTTCTCTAAAACTCCAACCTTCTTGCAAAGAAAAATAAGAAGAGGTCACTTTTCTTAATTTGGATGGTTTGTTCTTTCCCATCCAGTTTTCTTCTTCCCTCGGCCGTTTTTGGAAAATAGATTCTGCTGGAAATGAAGTTTGTCCCATGTATTTTTCATCCTCCTTTGTGCTGGTGAATAGTTCTTTTCTACTGGTACTACCTTCTAATAACTTACTGGCACTCAATTTGAGATGGCCTTCCAGGGCGCCAATATGCTTCATAATAAACATATCTGCAGAAATGGGTGTGTTATTATGAAAAGTTGACGATTTCAAATCTTTGAAATAGCTTTCAATATAAGAAGTGGTTGATTTCTTCTGAGCTCCAAAAAGTGGCACCATGATAGCCGACCAAATGGGTAGCTTGTGACATATGCGCTGCAAAGGCGGCACTATTTCCGGCAAAGAGAATAAATTATCTTCTTTACTATTTTCAACCAGCTGTAATTTTGCCTGGACGGTATCAATTACTTCCGAAAACCAAGAAACTTCAGATTCGGCCTGTCCAGACTCTAAAACACTGTCATCATATCTTTGTAGTTCATCATCTTGTTCTTGCACGTCAGTATTTTGTACTTGACCCCTGGAAATAAACTGCATAATTTCTCTCTTTGCAGTCTTCGTTGCCATATTATCATATGCTGATAAAGCAATGAATAATACTTGGGCAACAATGTATTTTATATTCTGCAAATCTGTTAAATCAGTTAACAGACCAATGCAATGGCAGTACATTTTCTTAATTCTTTTATCTTTATTTATGAAACATTTCCAACGTGTTACCGCTTTAATGAAATGATTCCGATCCATTCTAACGAAACAAGTTGGAATAACTTCTTTCTTTGTTAAACTTGCATAACAAGATTCAACATAAGAGTTTACACTTGTTTGGTCTGCAAATACTGATGTGACTGCCTTTATTAAAGCTGCGGAGTCATCTGTTCGAACTTCGTTAGGTTTTCTACGAGTATGGCTTAACCATTTCTGAAACCAGTCAGACAATGAAACGGTATCATAGGCCTGTGATAACATCTGTATTACAGGTACGGCAGGACCGCAACTGACAGATAAAACTCCTGCATATAGAAAAGTATGTTTACTTTTTTTAAATGCTACAGGTTTCGGGTCAGGTATCAACGGTTTGATAAAACTTCCAGTAGCGTCTATTGACAGAACAGTGTAATTTTTCGAGCCATAGCTTTTATATAATTGAACTTGGGCTGGAGTCCAATAGTGGACAAAAAAAGGATCCAACCCGCAATTATGAATACTGCTAACATATGGTAAAGTATATTTCAGTGACCAAATTGCTAGCATAGGGTTACTGTGCACCCGCTTCTCCAGATTAGCCTCATATTTTGCCTGACGATAAATTTGTTCAGAATGAATGTGAGGAGGTTCTTGATCGCCAAACTGCATAAGCTCATTCGCTAGTCCTCTTCGATATGATGATGCCGACATTTGTTGCAGGCCTTCAGCAACTTTTAACCTTTTTATTCCGGATAGCTTTCTTTTTATTGCACTATCGTGTTTCACTTTTTCATCATAATCATAAACCTTACAGTGCATTTTAATGTTGCTTTGGTCTTCGTCCTGTACTTGACCTACTTGACCTATGATTAAAATGGCTCCACACTGTTTGCATTTTGCCTCACAGAAAATATTTCCTGTACCCGTCCTAAATATCCATGTACAGGGCAACTTCTTATTCTGGAATAATAAATCATTAAGAACATGGGTCCATTGTCCTTTAGGCAACACAGTTCTTCTGCGGAATTTAATGTGGGGTCTGGCTTTTTCATTTCGAGTGGTGAAGACTGAAATTGGTTTTATCAATTTCCATATTTCTTCACCTACATCTACATCAAATTTAAGGCAATCTGTATCACTTGAATTGCTTTCTTTATTGTTATCACTTGACTTACTTTCTTCAACCTCATCATCAGATGGGCTAACTTGCAAAGCAATTGGTTTTTCTTCTGGGTTATGAAGCTCTGGTAAAATTTCAGAGACATTTCTTCTTAAGAAATTATATAAAGCTTTTGCACTTACTTGATAATTTAAATCCTCAACAATTCTAGAATAAATGGCATGGCTTGGTACAGGTATTCTACCACAAAACAATATATTGTCTCTATACTTTGCAATAGCACTGAGCACTTGATGAGCAGGGACCTTACTTTTTCTTGGCATTTTGTCGGTGTAAATAAACTTTTAAAATTATTAATAAACAATAATTTACTAAATAAACTCGAGCTATATAAAGTACTTAAAATAAATGCAATGTCGGATTAGTGTAGTATTTATGTATGTAGTATGTATAGTATGTATTTATTAGTGTAGTATGTTAAGAGTTGCTTCAGAAACAATATTGCAATATATCAAAGTAATGTAATGTTGCAGTGTCTATTTTAATGTACGAAAATAGTATGTTACTAATAGTGTAAGTGTAGTGGGTTTGTAGGTATGGGTGTGTAGTAAGTAATAGCTATGTGTGTTAAGTAAATTTATATGTTAGTGTTTCAAATATGACTGTAAGCACAAAGTTACACTGTAATGAATAAAACAGAGAAAACGCAAAAAGTATATTCTCACTTTTAGCAAAAATTTGAGAGTGTTAATAAACTTTTCACTTTTTTCCAGTAAATAGCGCACTGTAAAACACAGCAAAGTCCAAAAAGAACTAAATCAAATTTTAGCATTTTTTTACCTCCAAAGAACTACCCCGACGAAGAATCACCCCTACGAGGAACTACCCCTACTTTTCTTATAGAGCATGCGCAACGAAAATAATACTACTGCGGGAATTACTATATATTTTTTGATGTAAATCTCATAATAAATGAAATATTTTTAATAATTTTACCTTTTAATGTGTATTAAATTTCCCGAATTGTGTTTTCACAGAAAATTCATGTTTTGTATTCCTCTCAATACGATAAAATTTTTATAACAATGGTGTGAATGTGTTAAAAAATTTCTAAGAAACGAAAAGTCCAGAGATCAAACTGTTTTCGTTTAGGTACTTCCACCACATAAGCGACTTTACTGATCTTTTTTTTTCAGTTTCCCTTGATTTGGCTCCAACAATTCCCTTCGTATCTATCTCACATTTTCCTATTCATTTTATTTCAAACATTTTCCGTGAAGATGATTTTTTTTATTGTACTCAGAGAATAGAGACATTACGCACTCCTGTAAAGTCCTAGTTCCGTACAATTACTCGTTTCACATTCCCCACAAACGCTCTTTTGAGCAAATATTTTTCGCAGCAGTAAATCTAATATTTTCAATAACATTTCCAATAGCTACATTGATAGCTATTCAATTGCATACATTTACACTAATATAAGTAGTGTTTTAATTGCGTGGTACATATTTCCCCTGAGTAATATCCCTGTTCAAGCACGTTTATTTGTAAAACTCCAAGAATAATGCAGTAGCAGCTATCCTTACTACATGAATTTAGATTTCACTATTTCACTAAATTTATGTCAATATCTTATTTCAGTTTCACATTTAATGTCGCATTATTATATAATATAACAATATAATTCGAATTTGATGATGAAAACAGAAGGTAACATTGAAACTTTATAATAATGGTATCATTATTAATAAATCATGGCATTAGTATTAATATAACCATATAATATTTCCATTAATTACTTTTGTAAAGAAATTAAATTTGATCATTGACAAGCTTAAATAGAGATAGTAGATACACATCAAAACAAAAGTGACAATACATTAGTTAGTAATAGCTTTAACAATGAAAACGCCAGGATAAACAAGGAAACTAAATAAAAATAGTAATCATTAGAACAAACCAAAACAAAAAACCTACTTTGTTTAAAATATACACACATGCACAGTCAAGAATAAATACTTTAATATCAAATTAAATGAAAAATCATTTTGTTTCATCTTATTTATTATTGAATTCTTGCTGTCTAGTTCATTTATTTATTCATTTTTTTATTTACTACATTGAAGCATTACAAGCTTAGTGTAGGGAGTTGGCTTACAAAATTTAAAAATAAAAGTAAATACATTTTTAATATTATAAAATAAAAGCAATAACGGCAAAAATTTAGATCATTTTGGCAACCATTGCAAAACAATTAGCCTACCATTTTAAATAGCTTATAATAGCATTAAGCTTTAGTTCATAAGCAGCATTTACCTCACTTAACAGTTTATATTATTCATTAATCATGGATGAACGCAACATAAATAAAGTTAAATATCTTAAAACAATAAAATTTCGACTGAAGTGAGTAAATTAAATAGTTGTTTTTCTTAGCTAATAGTACATAGAATAGATAACTGAGGTATATATTTTACTCTTAAACAGTCATAAATCGGACAAGTAATAAATAAATGAAATAAGTCTTCATTTTCATAAAGATTACAAAGAGTGCAAAGCTGGTTAGGTTTGGTTAAGTAAGCTATTGGTTTATATTCAATTTTTTTAGAAAAATTACTGCAAGTTCTGAGTTGAAATACTATGCTACTAACATGGAATGGTAGAGAAAATAGTAAATGTTCAGTAGCTGAGAGGAACATAGAGGAAGAGGAAAACTACGCCTAAATACACATATTTTTTTGTTACCTCAATTTCAGTATTTTCATAGACAAGTTTTTCTAAAAGAGTTGTACGTCCTCTATGAAATTTTATAATTTTAGTTTTAGCGGGATTTACTTTTAGGGAATTAAGATGACAATATTCCTCCAGTGCCTTTAACTTTCTTTTCATGTCAACATAAGAGTCGGACAAATTAATTAGATCGTCCGCATATAAGGGAACCAATAATTCGTTAAGGCCATCTATATTCAGACCAGAAATACCCTCCGTTTCCATAAAAAATTTTTCTAAATCCGATATAAACAAGATGAACAGGAAAGGGGAGAGAATTTCCCAATGGAAAACCACTTCTGTCGTTAAAATATCAGAGGATACATTAGATCCTACTCTTACATTTAAAACAGCGTTATCATAAAAATGTTTTAAAATTCTGATAATTTTAGGGTACTAGCGCATTTCAAACAGTTTAGTCCAATGTTTAACAGAATCAAAGCAAGGTCTAGTTTATTTATGCATTTCTGAAATTCTCTGAAATATTGTGATATTAGCGTGCTACCTTCCAAGGGCACTCCACTTCTCTCTTATCCAAATATTTTACATGTATATATTACACTTTGTGAATTATTTCCATTGCACGGACAGTTTGGAGATTTCATTCGTTTAAATCTATTCATTCATGTTTTCCCTTTAAGCCTCGAAAATATTGTGGTAAAGAATTGCCTACTAAGTGCTCCTTGTTTACTTTTTCTTCATTGCTTTTCTTATGTCACTTTTGCTTGCACTCTTGCCCTGCCTTCAATCCCTTTTTCAGGATTAATAAATACTTCTTAGTATGTTGAGTATTTTGGAAGTCAATATCTTAGTGACACTCCTCCAGTCGCTACTCTTATATTCTTTTTTTTTTTTCTTCGTAATAACTTTCTTCATTGTCTTTTGCCAAAAATGTGTCCATAATACTTGAAAGACTTTCTTTCATTTCCATCTGAATTTATTAGAGTTGTTAGGTAACTAGCTGCTTTCTACTTTATGCTACAATTTATGCCTCGTATTCCATAGTATAAGTTGCAATATAATAAATTTTATAAGTAATTATAGTAAGATATATGTGAATTGTTTTGTTATATGTAAATTATTATGTTTTAATATAATAAGTTTTATATCGTTTTAATCATAACTTTTGTACATCATACGTTAATTGTGAGATTTAAATCACATTTAAGCTACAGTATCCTTTTCAGGAATTTAATTTTTCATTTGTGATGTCCGGTCAAATATTTTTTTTTAATTTGTAAATATTCTTCTTATAGAACCTCTCTTATAATAGATTATTGTATGTTCTTTGATGCCGCCTTCTAAAAGCATTACTTTTATTTATTATCCTCAGGTAAAATGGGATTATTGTGTGTTATGATACCGCCTTCTTAGGGCTTCAATTGCTTTTCTTAGAACAGATAATTCGTACTTTAATCATGGAAACAGTCAATAGTGATCCCTTTCATCTGGAGATCATTGGGCGTTCTGTGCACCTGCCCCTGTTTTATACAAAGAAAGGAATTCCAAATTACAAAGGACTTGGCCAAATTTACCGTTCTGTTATTTAGGACAGTCCCTATCACCACTAAAAATTTATTTTTAATCTAAGATTTCTATTTCCAAAACTTTTCAAAGATTGTTCTTGGACATTGTGGATACTTCACTTTCAATTTTGATTAATGAAAGGTTAACATGTCTATTTCCTTATATTTACAGCACTGAAAAGGAGGAAGGTGATTAAAATGGTTTTACTGGGTAATTAACTGCTAATCTCGTTTTAAAATTAATTTTGATATCGGCTTAGAATCTATATTTGACGTTGTTTTTAATCCCACATTAATAATACATTATACATTTAATAATATAAAAATGTTAAAAAATAGAACAAATACCGCTATTTTCAATTGTATAACTTTCTAACTTATAGTTTTTTGTACTAATACTTTTTACTGATGTTTTTAAACTTTTTACACTAATTTGGATGCAATAGAAATTTTTCACAGAATTTAAACAGAACTTACGTTTGCCTCCAGCGATAATTTTTTTTTTACTCAACTTGAGTTTAACTAATTTTTTATTTATTTATTACTGCTTACAAAGTTATAAATTTCGAGCAGAGAGTTGGCATTATATAAATTTATTACTAATACAAAACTAGATCAAGAAATTAAATATTAAATGAAAGTATAAATCCAAATAAATAAAAGTAATTGAAATAATTACAAATTAAACAAAAAGATAGACAAAATATTTAAAATATATAAAAAAAATTATTGGCAAACTTGATAGTCATTGCTCTTAAATATAAAGAAATGTAATAATTAGTAATAATGGTAAGAAAAATACAAAAAAAAAATCATTTTGGGAATACGGTCTACCTGTTTAATGACAACTGACTTCAATTATTTCTAGTCAACCGGAAACTAGTAAATTTACTTCTAACATAAATGTGTCTTAGTTTTAAGGCCAAAAAAAAATTTCTCAAAATAGTTAAAAATTAATTACTCCTTTAATTTTCTTATTCTCAGACTGTTAACAACGAAATAGATAGATAGAATTCAACTTATTTATATCCTCCACAATTAACAGATCTTCCAGAAGATCAGAGTTAGAACTATTTGAGAGAATATATTGAGATAAAAATTTTCTTCTTTCTTCTGTTAGTGAAGGACACACAACTAGCATATGTTGCAAACTGTCTCTATCATTTCCGCACAATTTACATTGCATACCTGTTGCGAATGTGGACCTCTCCCAACCAATTTTTATAGAAAAATATTTCATGCTGAGCACTCCCACCTTATCAATAGCACAATTAATATTCAGATACTTCTCTCCAAAAATTTAGAGAACAAATTCTCTTGTACCAGATATTGTAGGAGGAGTTCAAAACAAACTCTATATCACAGGATATTAAATGGTTTTGATAAGCTTTAATTAAAGAACCTTATAAAGTGAAAAAAAAAAACATTATTGAAAAAAAACCATTTCATAACTTTCTTTATCCGGTTCTTCAATGTTGTAAATTAGTAAGTTATAGTCTCTTTCTCTACTTCTTAGAAGCCTTATCTCTGCTTCTTCCTTGACCAATTTCTCTTTAAGCTCTTTTTTTTCAATGTTGAATCCCTCTAATTCTGATGTTAACTTATCAATTTTAACATTGATAGAGAACATTAAAGACTTTTTCATTCCTAACACCTCTTGAGTATTTAAATCAACTTTATTTTTTATCTCTATTAATAATTGTTTAAATTCGTCCATACTAAATCTAGGTTGATCAGTATTAGGCATATTTTAAAATTACCATAAAATTAATTAAATTTTGCGAAAAAAAACAACAAAAAAATCAAAAAATACAATCAATGTTAGAAAAGGCGCAGATACTAATAGCAGCCTCTATATTAATAACACTGTATTAGAAAGATCAAGAGTTTAACTAATTTTAACTCAATTTGATCCACGTTTTTTGCAAATAAATTGAACCTTCAAATCGCCTTGATATAAATGTCTAAATAAGAATGAGCTACTGTTGGAATTATAACAGCCGTGTTATATTATAATTAATACACTAGCCACTAATGGACTAGGTAAAGGATGCTTAATGAAAAGAAAAAACTGTTGCTAAACACTGACAAGGGCATCCCTTACTGTAATTTTGGTAGTGATTAGCGAAAAATTTTCTTTATACATTCTTTTCTTCACTAAACGTCAATTGGCTTCAATTTATAAAAGCGGTTTAATAAAACCACACTTTTCAGAGAAACATTATAACACCACTTCAAAACCACATCGAATCAGTTCTTAAATCAATGGACTTATGAGAGCCTCTGTGAACAAAATCAAAGAAAGTAACAATTCGCCGTCACAAACGCAGCATTAAAATTTCTCTGAAACTCCATTAGAAACATGAATCACTTAAGATTAGAGAAGAAAAAATTCCAGAATTTTGATTAGAAATCGAGGGCCAGTACATTTTAGTTGCTGGCCCTGATAAGGGCCGTTGGCGGTCAGTGGAGCACGCGCACATTCAAATGTTACTCGCAGCCATGGCCTTTGGTTTTCAAGTACGACGAACAGTTTTTCGTCAATATCTTTGTCAATTTTACGGCACAAACGTTGAAATTTGGTGAATCGCCGGCACAAACGCAGCACTAACGATTGGCAAAGAGAAAAGTTTAAAAAAGTGAATATAAATTGGTGGCCAGTCTAACTTGACGCCTCAATAACTTTGTCAATTTTGCAGCACAAACGCTGAAATTTGGTGGGTCGCTGGCACAAATGAATCACTTAAGAATAGCGAAGAAAAAATTCCAGAATTTTGATTAGAAATCGAGGGCCAGTACATTTTAGTTGGTGGCCCTGATAAGGGCCGTTGGCGGTCAGTGGAGCACGCGCACATTCAAATGTTACTCGCAGCCATGGCCTTTGGTTTTCAAGTACGACGAACAGTTTTTCGTCAATATCTTTGTCAATTTTACGGCACAAACGTTGAAATTTGGTGAATCGCCGGCACAAACGCAGCACTAACGATTGGCAAAGAGAAAAGTTTAAAAAAGTGAATAGAAATTGGTGGCCAGTCTAACTTGACGCCTCAATAACTTTGTCAATTTTGCAGCACAAACGCTGAAATTTGGTGGGTCGCTGGCACAAATGAATCACTTAAGAATAGCGAAGAAAAAATTCCAGAATTTTGATTAGAAATCGAGGGCCAGTACATTTTAGTTGCTGGCCCTGATAAGGGCCGTTGGCGGTCAGTGGAGCACGCGCACATTCAAATGTTACTCGCAGCCATGGCCTTTGGTTTTCAAGTACGACGAACAGTTTTTCGTCAATATCTTTGTCAATTTTACGGCACAAACGTTGAAATTTGGTGAATCGCCGGCACAAACGCAGCACTAACGATTGGCAAAGAGAAAAGTTTAAAAAAGTGAATAGAAATTGGTGGCCAGTCTAACTTGACGCCTCAATAACTTTGTCAATTTTGCAGCACAAACGCTGAAATTTGGTGGGTCGCTGGCACAAATGAATCACTTAAGAATAGCGAAGAAAAAATTCCAGAATTTTGATTAGAAATCGAGGGCCAGTACATTTTAGTTGCTGGCCCTGATAAGGGCCGTTGGCGGTCAGTGGAGCACGCGCACATTCAAATGTTACTCGCAGCCATGGCCTTTGGTTTTCAAGTACGACGAACAGTTTTTCGTCAATATCTTTGTCAATTTTACGGCACAAACGTTGAAATTTGGTGAATCGCCGGCACAAACGCAGCACTAACGATTGGCAAAGAGAAAAGTTTAAAAAAGTGAATAGAAATTGGTGGCCAGTCTAACTTGACGCCTCAATAACTTTGTCAATTTTGCAGCACAAACGCTGAAATTTGGTGGGTCGCTGGCACAAATGAATCACTTAAGAATAGCGAAGAAAAAATTCCAGAATTTTGATTAGAAATCGAGGGCCAGTACATTTTAGTTGCTGGCCCTGATAAGGGCCGTTGGCGGTCAGTGGAGCACGCGCACATTCAAATGTTACTCGCAGCCATGGCCTTTGGTTTTCAAGTACGACGAACAGTTTTTCGTCAATATCTTTGTCAATTTTACGGCACAAACGTTGAAATTTGGTGAATCGCCGGCACAAACGCAGCACTAACGATTGGCAAAGAGAAAAGTTTAAAAAAGTGAATAGAAATTGGTGGTCAGTCTAACTTGACGTCAAGTTGGACTGGCCACTTTTTTTTCTTTATATCTTTGTCAATTTTATGGCACAAACGATGAAATTTGGTGAATCGCCGGCACAAACGCAGCACTAACGATTGGCAAAGAGAAAAGTTTAAAAAAGTGAATAGAAATTTTGTGGCCAGTCTAACTTGACGCCTCAATAACTTTGTCAATTTTGCAGCACAAACGCTGAAATTTGGTGGATCGCTGGCACAAATGAATCACTTAAGAATAGCGAAGAAAAAATTCCGGAATTTTGATTAGATATCGAACGCCAGTACATTTTAGTTGGTGGCCCTGATAAGGGCCGTTGGTGGTCAGTGGAGCACGCGCACACTTTCAAATATTACCCGCAGCCATGGCCTTCGGTTTCCAAGTACGACGAACAGTTTTTCGTCAATATCTTTGTCAATTTTACGGCACAAACGTTGAAATTTGGTGAATCGCCGGCACAAATGTAGCACTAACGATTGGTAAAAAGAAAAATTGAAAAAAGTGAAAATAAAGTTTGTGGCCAGTCTAACTTGACGTCAAGTTGTACTGGCCACTTTTTTTCCTTAATATCTTTGTCAATTTTAAGGCACAAACGATGAAATTTGGTGAATCGCCGGCACAAACGCAGCACTAACGATTGGCAAAGAGAAAAGTTTAAAAAAGTGCTTAGAAATTTTGTGGCCAGTCTAACTTGACGTCAAGTTGGACTGGCCACATTTTTTCCTTTATATCTTTGTCAATTTTATGGCACAAACGATGAAATTTGGTGAATCGCCGGCACAAACGCAGCACTAACGATTGGCAAAGAGAAAAGTTTAAAAAAGTGAATAGAAATTTTGTGGCCAGTCTAACTTGACGTCAAGTTGTACTGGCCACTTTTTTTTCTTATTATCTTTGTCAATTTTAAGGCACAAACGATGAAATTTGGTGAATCGCCGGCACAAACGCAGCACTAACGATTAGCAAAAAGAAAAGTTGAAAAAAGTGAATAGAAATTTTGTGGCCAGTCTAACTTGACGTCAAGTTGGACTGGCCACTTTATTTGTTTAATAACTTTTTCAATTTTACGGCACAAACGATGAAATTTGGTGAATCGCCGGCACAAACGCAGCACTAACGATTGGTAAAAAAAGAATTTTCAAAAGTCAAATAGAAATTGGTGGCCAGTCTAACTTGACGTCAAGTTGGGCTGGCCACATTCTTTCTTTAATAACTCTGATAATCATACGGCACAAACGCTGAAATTTTGCAGATCGCCGGCACAAACGCGGCACTAACGATGTGCAAAAAATCTTTTTAAAATTCGATGGTGGCCAGTCCAACTTGACGGACGTATCATCTCATTAGTTAAAAGGGAAGGGCTTTCTTTTATATCAATTATTTCACCAATTATTTTCCATGTTCTAATTTCTTTCTAAAATAGTTACATTTCAAAACTTTTATTAACTTATTTAGTTTTTGCTGATATTGTTTTATATATCTCTTCAGTTTAGAATTAAATGGCTGCTTTTTCTACTTTCTAAGTAGTTTTTCATTTTCACACATTGAAAGTATTATTCCTTTCAATCCACGGTTTCAATTTTGTATGCTTTTTTTTGAGTTGCATAGGTAATAGTTGCATTCAAAATATTCTGTTGTAGCGCTTGTATAAATTTAGAAAAACTAGTATTCACATGTTGGTCATTAAACACATTACTCCAATGTTCTATTTGTACATTTTTACTAACTTGATCTAAGTCAACCTTCTTGAAGAAATGGTATATTTACTTCTTTAGCTGGTACGCTGGTAGTCTCTTCTGATAGTTGTATATTGAACAATAGGACTATAATGCGTTATATGACTCGCAACTATTACCGACCTAATGGTACAAAGGTTGATGAAATTTGCAAAAATGTAATCAATACATGTTCTAGTTCCGAATTTATGTTCATATAATAACGTTAAATAGTCGTGTACATGGTTATTATCAGTTACTATGTCTATATTCGTGTCACCCAGTAAAAATGACTTCAGGCTGGTTTCGCTCAGTTCATTATGTATATCCTTAAGAAATATCTCAACGCCAGAACCAGAAGAGCGATATGTACCAATTACAAAAGATATTTCTCCATTATATTTTATTTTTACCTTCAATGCACTGCATCCACTTAAGAAAATCTCCTTTCACTCCAACATCCTAATATTATTTCGGACAAAAATAACTATCCACTATTCTGATTAATATTAACTTCAGTATATATTGTCTGATAATCAGTAATATTATACAATACATCTTTGTTCTGCAACCAGGCTTCTGATAGTAAAAATACATCAAGCTGTATCTGAAAACCGGATAGTAAACCAAATAAATTATCAAAATTCTTATGTATGCTTCTAATATTAGATAAGAGAAAAGGCAAACATTCGTTCTATAAAAGAAGTCTATTACAGTGTACTATAGTTGAGGCAGTTTCACAATTTATTTTAATGATGAATATCGTCAATATTATTTAGTATTTGCTCTGTCATAATCTAATGGTAATACACAAAAACAAATGAAAAAGAAAGTGAGATAAAAAAGAGAAAAACTAAAACAACAAATAAGTAGAAAAACAATCTAATTTAACTTTCAGTTTTGAAGAAGTTGAAAGTTCACCTAGCGTACATTCGATTCCTCATTACTTTTCAACACAACATATTTAAAGTTACTATGCTTCGCAAACTATCTGGTCCCATAAAATAGTTTTTCGTTAAAAGGAAAGAGATGATGTGAGATAAAAACCTTTTGTTCCGCAGAGAATGTTTCAAAAATATCCTTCGCCGACAATTGAAATTTAAGGTTTCGAAAGCTTCAAGCTATTTCAATTTTATGGCATGGTGATGAAATTTAATTATATTAGGGTTGATTTTTTTCTTCAGAAAAGGAAGAAACTCGGTGTACTCTCTTTTAAGTTTTCATTTAAAGTTTGTGCAATGCACTGATCTCTAAATTGTTTATTCTCATCCTCTGTGGTAGATCTGTAATTTCAATTTTTTGCTCATCAATTTGATTTTCTAGTTCTGCAATTAGTTTATTTAATTTACCGTTTTCTTTTTTTTGTCGAATGTTGTCACTAATAACGGCAGTCAATTTCTCAAAAAAAAAACTCGTCATACTTTGAACAACAAAATCAACCGATGATTGTATTTATTTAACAAAACAGCTTGCCCTGTAAATTTTGAAAGTATAAGATTTTTGAATTCATGAATATCATATTTTGGTTCACTATGTGGACTGTCTAAAAGATAAGAGCAAATCGAAGATGATTTTTCACTCGGTTTATCCACTTGATGATTAAGTAGACTACTGGTTGAGTGCATGATTGGCATTTCCACATGTGTATCTGATTATTTACTTTCAAAACTTTGTGAACATTTACTCACAGTTTGCTACATTGCTCATTTCATGAAAAGTATTTAAAAAAGCAGAACACTAGATGTTTTTTGTACATCGTGTGGAAACATTTTTTAAACATGATCCACAAATAACCATTGTTAAATGATTGTGATGAATGTAAAAAGGAAAAAATATAATAAGAAGAAAATGAATGAATCAGCAGATATAATCAGATTAGTGATAACGAATCACACCTGTTCCATTGTTTATTTTTATTTGTTTCTGTTATTTTTTTGTTTTTATTCGAAACGAAAAAACACAAATTTACTATCACTAATACAACCACCAGTATAGACTATTTCACTGAATAACAAACCACGCCTCTAACCTTACAAACAACGATATTAACAAGTCAAAGGTTAGATTAAGACTAATGGAATTAAGTAGAACATTATACAAGAAAATCTAGTGAATCAAACACAATCGTGTTTATCTTACTCCTTTCAATAGAGATATATATAAAATAATTTATTTTTAATTTCATACTTTGCTCATTTGGCCTAAGAAAAACCCAGATGTTGAGAAGTGCTCTCTTTGTAATTCTAATGTTCGAGAAGACTAGTACCACTTTTTGGGTGACTATTCTTTCAGATCTCAAATGTCTGTATTTTGGTAAAGGCTTTTTTTACAGATGCAAATTATAAATTATTTTACTGACAAGGTTTCATGTTGCATCTTGATTTCAAACGCCCGCCATGCCTGGAGAATAAGGTATGAATGGATTTCAGATCTTCCTTAGTAATTTTTAATTTTTTTATATTCTTATAACAGTTCATTTAAAATACTCTTACTGTTCGGTTTTGGATTTTGATTTATTTCATTAGCATTTATATTTTTTATGTAATTATTCTTATTCTTTTCGTTCATTAATTCAAGTAATATATTTTTATTTATTATATGTTTCAAACTATCAGTGCTATTTTCTTTCATTTTCTTTTTTGTAAACTATGTAATAAACTCTGGCAGACGGCTATTGTCATGCTATTTAATACATTGTTCCAGTTTTCACATATTTATTTTTTTATTTATATTTCTTTTCTTTTGTCATTTGCATCTTTTCAAAATAAAGTATTATTATTATTCTTATTAATAGGCCGGCAAAAAACAAAACAAAACAGAACAAAAAACTGAATTAATTTCCAGAAAAGAAAAACAAACTCAATGAAAAGTATCTTAAACATAATGTTAATAGGACTCTGATTATTTTAATTAATTCATGTAATTTAATGAATGGTAAAATATATGGTATGCGAGAGGTACTATTATAATGTGGCAAGTTTTCTAAACTTCCAACTGTTGCTGATATATAGGAAAATATGGTTAATTTTGTCATTAGTATTATCATCAAGCATGAACCAATTTCTGCAAAGAAAAGTTTGAACTGGAAGTACTTGTCTAAGTACACTCATTCTTATTGTCTGAATTTATTTTCTCGAGGAAGTTGACCAATGGCAGTTTCATTTGATACTCCTATTAGAAAATGGAGGTATGTGCTGAAGGTAGCTGTGTCGTAAAGACAAATCCTATATTACTTGGAAAATCAATAATTATGTCTTCCTTGTATTGTCCATGATTTTACTGTGATTTAATGTGAAAATGGATGAGTATGTTTTGATGGAAGGTTCTAAATAATTTTACATTCCTGTTTATTTCAGTCTGTAATAAAAATGTATAGGTCTAAATTTGTACAGATAATTTCTTACCTAGATAGATCTCTTCACAGTTTTTGGACCATGAGATTTGTGTATTTTTGTATTAATTTAGTTGTATTTTCTTGTAAATTATTGTCATAATTACCAGTATCTATTAGACAATCGGTACTCCCCGTATCTATTAGAGCCTGCGCTGGGATTCCGTTGATTTTAACAGGAACTACCGCTCTTGATAGTGACGATAGAGACGAAGCTGTAATAGTCGCAATAGCTTCAGATGCGTTTACAGATCTGGTCTTAGAAGACCGGCAAACCTTTGAAAAGTGGCCCCTTTTGCCACAAGAATGGCAACACAATTTCTAGCAGGACAAGTGCTTCGAGGGTGAATTTTGAACCCGCAGAATGTGCATCTCTTCGAAGAGTTAGATCCCAAAGCACCCACCACGTCTTCTGGGGAGGCTTGATCTGACTGATTCGTTTCTAAACGGACAGCATTTACTTGAGAGAAGTTTCTGAAATAGCCCCCCGAATGAATCTGTGCAGCCTCTAACACTCGAGCTTGCTCAAAAGCATCCGATAGAGTAAGAGTTGTATTTTCCAGAAGCCGCTAACGAATGAGGGAGGAGTTCAGCCCTGCTACGAAAGAGTCGCGTATACAATCATCTCTATTTTGCTCTGGGGTCACAGTACGGAAGTTTCACTCCTTACTAAGAAGTTTTAAAATCTGTACATACTGGTCGATTGATTCCCATGATTCTTGCCGACGAGTGGCCAAACGGTGTCTAGCATAGACTTCGTTAGAAGGTTTCACGTATAAGTTTTTTAGGGTACTTACTGCGTCTGCATATGTGTCACAGTCATTTATGAGTTGGTAAACTTCCGCAGATAGAAAATTCACCAATAATCCCAGTTTGTTCTTTTCTTTGGCTTCTAATGGAGAAATGAATAATTCAAAAGTCTAAAACCAATGAGTCCAGCGCAGCGTTGAATTATTAGCACTGGGTTCGGTTTCAAATACTTAAGGTATTTGCTATTCTCTATCTCAAATCTGGCCGGTTTCAAATACTTTTCCATTTGTAACTTCTTCCTGAATAAATTTTAGCTAAATAAATTGTAAGGGGAAATAAGGAGCTAAAAGACCCTCTAATAGTGGTTTCATTTAGCTAGAATTAAGCACATAGTAACACAAAATACAACTCACAGGTTGTAGGTTACCCATTTTGGCGATATTTTCACAATAATTACCAGTAATTTACTTACGTTTACAGCCTATTTATTGTAAACGGGGTTTACTCTTAGATAAATAACAAAGCAAATGAAAATACTAAGTTCTTTTTGATTTGGAGCAAGGATTCATTGGAGCATTTTTTTACGTCCGTTTATCCGAAACCAACCTCCAATGCAACATATTTTAACCCTTAAAACCCAGAATTAGACTTCGATATTACACTCTCTATTGCTATTCTCTTTATTCATTCGTAAGGGAGGGCGCTACAGAATTTGTTATTATAACTGCGACCAACTCGCAGCGCCACAGACAACATTTGGATATGAAATTATTTTCTGTTATAAGCAAAGGTTATGAATGTGTAAATACGTTGTTGTGACAAAGTACGCATTCAATTACGTTTTTCTTTAGTTCCTATGATGGATACTCGTTATTGCCAAAACCTGTCAGACTGCTGTTAAACTATTACAAGTGACTTGTTTGGTACACAGGAAATTCTAATTTTTTAATATATAGAAGGAAACATGTCGAATTACCATACAGGAAGATGTAACATACAATGGCAGGTATTTATCATTTTTCTCGTAGAACATAAAATAATATATAATATTAAGTATGCATATGATCAATTTTCGTATCCTTTTATGTCAATTCTGCTTGTGATACTCAGCTGTATCATGAACACTTTTATTTGTATTTGCATTCCCAATAGTGTCTGATAAAACAAAATCTGGTGTGAAACATTCACACAACTTTCTCTTATTCCTGTTCTCAAAATTCTTACTAACAAATGCTATTGTTAGTGTACCAAATTTAACGAAATTCTCGAATACTGAGAAAACTTCCACAAAAACTTTTTTGGACTCAGGAGACCTCAAAACGAATATTTCCGGTAAAAACTCGATATTGAAATTTGACACGAATACAATACCCTCTTACTAGCAGTAAGCAAAAGTAATAAGTAAAGCCGAAATTATATCTTAGCAACTGATGTAAATAAAGAATTTGATGATGTACAATGTTACTTTTAGGTTTTTTATTTCCACTTCACAATTTCCGAAGAACTTTAATTTTTTATTATGTTTCAAATTTTTCTAATTTTTGTTTCACTATATGTTCATGTTTAGAAATTTCCTGGAATGGTTTAATTGAATAGAGAGGGTTGAAGATACAACAATCGCATCCAGCACGAAGTTTCTGATCAATATCTACCAACCAGAATTTTCCAGTTTCTTGCACCTTTCCCAGCTTCCTATACGATACGTGGAGTAAGCATTGTAAATATAATGTGAATTTTTGAAACGGTTTTCGAGATAGTTACAAATGAATCTCTAAAACCTATTGTGTAAATCGTATTTCCAGTTCACCGATTTTCAGGGACACCAAAGCCAACTGGTAATAGGAGATGGTAATTTATGGTCGAGTTCTGCTTAAAAATGTAGCATGACTAGTACTTAATTGAAACTATTTCAATCTTTGTAAATATATTCAATGATGATTATATATTTTATTTGTCTTAGTTAAGTAGAATATTACACTAAGAAATCTATTGAGTCACTCCCACTCGGCTTTATCTTACTCTAATACAGTTATTTATAAAATGAATTTTTTTTTTTAATTTCAAATTTTTCTTATTTGGACTGAGAAAAAGATACAGCTGGAGCAAGTGCCAACAACCAAGCAAAGAACTGTTTTCGAGAAAATCGAAAAAACATTCGGAAAAGTCGTATGGATTTTGTCCGAGAACTTCCTGTCAGTTGCGATGGAAATCCCAAAGGAGACACCAAGTCTGAGTAAGATAAGGCAGTAGTAAATAAACGAAAAGCGAATCTTAAACTTCGTTTGATTTTTCGTTCTTGAGGTACCTTGTTAAAGCACACGCACGCACACATACTATTCGCAATAAAACATTTATATGAAAAAGTAAACAAAAAAAAGTTCATACCAGATTTCTTCCCAAGTGCAAATACCTGAGATTGTCAGAGTCTTATAAGTGGGCAAGTGCTGAAAGCAATAAATTTCTAGGCTATGTAATATAACTTTCTTTTTATGAATTTCTCTTAGGTATGGATGTTATTTCCATATTGCAATAAATAAAACCTTCATAACCCCGTAAGCAAAAATGTCAGTATATACTACCATTAATGTCGTTTTCCAGATCCAGCGAATCCCAGGCATTAGTGTCTTCAAGTTCACAAACTGTGTCGGCACAATCACAACTTGTGCAAAACGATAAAAATGTTTTTCCTTTCGTTAAAGAAGAAGAGAAGTTAGAAGAACATGCCACAGCAAGCACATTTGAATAAGATGAATCATAATATAGTTGTACACCGCCAGAAAATTTAAATGCAGTTCCAAGAGCGAATTCCGGCGATATGAACTATAAATATATTGAATGCGATTACAGTTGTAAACAAATAAGACTTCAAAAACTACATATTCGGACTCATTCGGGCGAGAAGCCTTACAAGTGTAGGGAATGCGATTACAGTTGTGCACGAGCTAGTGCTCTAAAATTACATATCCAAATCCATTCAGGCGAGAAGCCTTATAAGTGTAGTGAATGCGATTATCAATTTACCACATCCGGAGGACTTAGACGACATATGCAAACACATTCAGCCGAGAGGCCTTATACATGCAGTCAATGCGATTACAGATGTAAACGAATGACTCAACTAAATGTACATATGCGAACACATTCAGGCGAGAAGCCTTATAAGTGTGGTGAATGCGATTGTAAATGTACCACATACGGAGGACTTAAAGTACATATGCGGACTCATTCGGGCGAGAAGCCTTACAAGTGTAGTGAATGCGATTACATTTGTGCACAATCTAGTTCTCTAAAATCACACATGCGAATCCATTCAGGCGAGAAGCCATATAAATGTAGTGAATGCGGTTATCTGTGTACAACAAACGGAGGACTTAAACAACATATGAGAATACATTCAGGCGAGAAACCTTATAAATGTATTGAATGTGATTACAGTTGTACACATAGTGCTAGTCTTAAAATACATATGCGAACGCATTCAGGCGAGAAGCCATATAAATGTAGTGAATGCGATTACAGTTGTGCAAAAGATAGTAATCTAAAGGTACACATGCGAATACATTCATGCGAGAAGCCCTATAAGTGTTTTGAATGCGACTATCGATGTACAGCAACCGGAACACTTAAAATACATATGCGAACACATTCAGGCGAGAAGCCTTATAAGTGTAGTGAATGCGATTACAGTTGTACACAAAGTACTCAACTTAAGAGACATATGCGAACACATTCAGGCCAGAAGCCATATAAGTGTAGTGAATGCGGTTACGGATTTACACAAAGTGCACATCTGAAAGTACATATGCGAACACATTCAGGCGAGAAGCCTTATAAGTGTTGCGAATGCGACTATCGATGTACAAGTACCGAAAGACTTAAAATACATATGCGAACACATTCAGGCGAGAAGCCTTATAAGTGTAGTGAATGCGATTATCAGTGCACCAAAAACGACGGACTTAAAGTACATATGCGGACCCATACAGGCGAGAAGCCTTACAAGTGTAGTGAATGCGATTACAGTTTTGCACAATCTAGTCATCTAAAATCACACATGCGAATCCATTCAGGCGAGAAGCCTTATAAGTGTAGCGAATGCGACTATCGATGTACAACAATCAGAGGACTTAAACTACATAAGCGAACGCATTCAGGCGAAAAGCCTTATAAGTGTAGTGAATGCGGTTATCAATTTAGCACATCTGGAGGACTGAGACGACATATGCGAACACATTCCGGCGAGAAACCATATAAATGTAGTGAATGCGATTACAGTAGTTCACGAATTGAATGTCTAAGAGCACATATGCGAACACATTCAGGCGAGAAGCCTTATAACTGTAGTGAATGCGACTTTCGATGTTCAACAACCAGAGGACTTAAACTACATATGCGAACACATTCCGGCGAGAAGCCATATAAATGTAGAGAATGCGATTACAGTAGTTCACGAATTGGTAATCTAAAAGTACATATGCGAACACATTCAGGCGAGAAGCCTTATAACTGTAGTGAATGCGATTACAGGGGTGCAGAATTTAGTAAAATCAAATTACACATGCGAATCCATTCAGGCGAGAAGCCTTATAAGTGTAGTGAATGCGATTACAGTTGTGCACAAGTTAGTAGTCTGAGAACGCATATTCGAATCCATTCAGGCGAGAAGCCTTATAAGTGTAGTGAATGCGACTATCGATGTACAACAACCGGAGGACTTAAATTACATATGCGAACACATTCCGGCGAGAAGCCATATAAATGTAGTGAATGCGATTACAGTTGTTCAGGAATTGGTAATCTAAAAGCACATATGCGAACACATTTAGGCGAGAAGCCTTATAAGTGTAGTGAATGCGACTATCGATGTACAACAACCGGAGTACTTAGACGACATATGCGAACACATTCTGGCGAGAACGCTTCTATGTGCAGTCAAGCGATTACAGTTGTAAAGGAATTAATCAACTAAAGCTGTATATGCAAATACATTGAGCTGATAAGCCGTGTAAATGTAGTGAATGCGATCATTGTTGTACCAAATGAGGGAATTTAACAGCACATAGGGAGCATAATGAAACAGTTTTACAACTAGCTGCATTACATTCTTCGGTCATTTGATAATACATGTGCAAACAGGTAAAGGCTATTTAAATGTAGTTAATGTGATTGCAGATTTACGAGATCCGATCATTTATACAGGCATATGCGAGCACACTTATTTGATAAGCCATGTAAATGTACTTAATGTAATTACAGCTGTCGGGTGATTAGATATGAATTGTTATACAAAAATAGACAACACTATAATAATAGAAATACTTATTATCGATTATTTCAGAGAGACTTTAATTCAACTGCTTGCAATGAACATTCATGGAATATCAGAATGACCAAACAGTAGGTAGACTTTTTTTATGATGGCACTGTCAAACTTGCCTTTTCTATATATATATTCACCTTAGTGGCTAATTTTACTTTTTATTATGTTTCAAGGGTATATAACGTGACTGCTTATACTGTTAACACAAGCTTCCACAAACTTTCCACATCAGATGATTTAAATCTTCACAACGCCAAATAATTCTTTTCTTGGAGAGCTGATATAAAATGATTAAACTGTAAATACTTTACTGAATTTATTTTCTCGAGGAAGTTGAACATTGGCAATTTCATTTGAGATTCATATTTATATTACAAGTTGGTGTCACCAAAAGTATGTGAATCATAGATGCATATGTTTTGAGTTATAAATTTTTTATTTCTGATTGTTTCAGTCTCTAATAATAAGGTACATGCCGAATTTGTGCAGATAATTAATACATTTTTTTAGATAACTCCCTTGACAAATTGTGGACTTAAGATTTTTGTGTATTTTTTTTTTCTTGTATTTTTATTATAATTAATTTTACATTTGCTGTATTTTTTGTATATAATAAATTTATTACAATCATAATGTAGGAAGTAAAGGAATACAATAACAATACAAACTTTATTGTTTTTTATGAAACTGACTCATAGCAATGAGTATGTTAAAAGGACATAAGAGTTATTTTAATTAATTAATGTATTTTAATAAATGCTGAAATATGATATGCAAGAGGTACTATTTTATTGAGGCAAGTTTTCTAAAATTCAAAATATTGTTGATATATAGGAAAATATGGTTAATTTTGCATTATTATTATTATTATCATCACTGAAAAGAAAAAATTAAACTGACAATACTTGTTTAAATTTATTCATTCATTCATTCACTTATCTGAATTTATTTTCTCGAGGAAGTTGAACATTGGTAGTTTCATTTGATACTTCTGTTAGAAAATAGAGTTACATGCTTAAGATAGCTATGTCGTAAAGACAAATCCTATATTAGTTGGAAAATCAATAATTATGTCTTCCTTATATTGTCCGTAATTTACATTAAATTAACTGTGGCCAAAACTATGAGAAAATCGATGAGTACCTTTTGAGAGAAGGCTCTAAATAATTTCCCATTTCTCCTTATTTCAGTCTTTAATAAAACTGTTATTTTCCCTTTTAAAATATTCTCGATTGCTTTTATTCTCTTTGAAATATTAGAAGAAGGAACTAATATTTCGTTGAATTGGTCACTTAATTCACTTTACTATCACTTCACTTACACACCTGCATAATTAATTCACTTTCCACACTTACATACATAACAAATGCAAACTCTATCTAATGACGAAAACCAAAAATAATACACCATGTAAAATGAAATGACAAAAAAGAAAGCATACACAAGAAACTTATACATGGGATCCAAGAAACATGATCACTTTTCCTGAAATGCTTTAATTTATTGGATTTATTTGATAAACGATCGCTTGCAACACGAAGGTTTTGATCAATAACTACTAACCAGAATTTTTCAGCTTTTTCCCTTTTCCAGAAAAAATAATTTAATAATAATAATACTTTATTCCGGAAATAAATTTTACAAAAATAACTAAAGTAAACAAGCACTGTAGAGCATGGTAAAATCCGTTTGCTGGAGGTCGATGTGAAAACAAAAAGATTTAATTGTACAAAAAAAATAAGGAGAAAAAGGAGTATGTAATTGAATCAGCAAATGTACGATAATAGATAATAATATCGATGTACGGACTAAGTAACTTATAGGATTAAAGCACGTATTTACAAATAAATCTAAAAATTAAATTGTTCAATTAGATATTGGCGATACATCCACGAAGTACGAGTATATTGAATAACATTGCGGTCAGGACAGTTTAACATATCAATCAATTAGGCTGTCGTCAAAACAGGCCTACAGAGATATAGAACTCTAAATTCATATAAAACAGTGCACTCAGCCATGAAATGAACAGTGTCTTCCTTAACCCGAGAGTTATACATTGAACAAGTACATTTTCCTTCTCAATAAAAGGACTAACATTCAAATACAAAAGCTCACCTCTAATTTTAAACACGCATCGTAATTCTCGTAGAGTTAGCTCGCTCGTATTCTTGTTTATGGCAAAATTAAACAAATCAAAATTTCTGTCCAGAGATTTATAAAATACAAAACTGGTGGTAGTCCACATGGAATCCAAGAAGCACGATCACTTTTCCTGAAATGGTTTAATTTATTGGATTTATTTGATAAACGATCGCTTACAACACGAAGGTTTTGATCAATAACTACTAACCAGAATTTTTCAGCTTTTTCCCTTTTCCAGATTTTTATATGATACGTGCAGTGAGCATTGTAAATTTAAAGTGAATTTTGGAAACCGTTTACGAGATGATTCCAAAAAAGAACTCACAAATTTATTGTATAAAATCTTGATTCCATTTCACCGATTTTCAGGGACCCCAAAACAAATATTTTCTGTAAGATCTCAATTTCAGAAATCCTGCACGATTACAATACTTTTGCCTACAAGGGGAGGAAATGTATCACATTCAGGAAATGTATCACATTCTGGAAATGTGCGACAGTTGAACAATTTCTAATAACGGTTAACATTAACAGTTAATGATTTATTCATATCAGAGGACCTCAAAAAAGTATTTCCAATGAAAACTCTTACTGGTAATAGGAGGTTGTATTTATTAATTTATTTTTTTTTTAACCACAACAGGAGGACTTAAACTATTCATATTTATTATTTGCTAAACAATATTAGAACACTAAACTAATGTTTAATATTACTTAATTTCCAGTCTCTGAGATATGGTCCTTTAAAAAGCGGTACCCATGCATACCAAAGATTTATTTATTACAAAAATAATAATACAAAAAATGGGCATTTTGGGTGAATGAATTAAACAACATTTTACTTATTATTTTATTATGAAAAAGATATAACTTGACAGTTGTTGCGCCTATTATATATATAACATATTATTAAAGTCAATAGTTGTGTTTTTAAAAAACTTTATTTCGTTAAATTACACACTATATAATTAATAATATTAAATATTCAACTAATAACTTTAATGTTTATTTGACATCCTAGTTTGGGAACTCTACTGTCCTTCTCCATGAAAGTGCAATTAGAATTAAAATAAAATGTGTCTTCTCTTCTCTCATATCTGACAAGTTACATATACCCTAAAGAGGGGGTTTCTTATTAATGCACACTTCCATTATTACTAGCACTACAGAATGATAACAGCAACTTACTTCTAATTATGTTATAATCTATAACTTATATATGTATAAGTCCTTGAATTATGTAAGTCCTACTAGGTGTAACTATTGGTTCTCTTTCAGTATTTGTATGATCTAAGTTGCCTGAAACAACAGTTTCAATAAGCATTTTATTCTGTAATAGAAATTAAAAAATGGTTTTTGTAATATAATTCTAAGTGACGACTACAGTAAACAGAAAAAAAATAAATTGCTATTAATGAATCTTTTTGCAACTTTTTTATTCATTTATTTATTTTATTTAGTTTTATTTATTTATTTATTTTAAATATCAATGATAATTCCTAAACATAAATCGCTCAGTTTAATACATGAAATCAACACAATATTTAAACACATACATTCAATATTACATAACTAAATATAATGTTTTAAGTTATATTGCACACATATTTTCACAAGTTACATCAATATTAAATTATAAATTCAAACAAAACAAAATACATATATATTTTTAGTTTAGGATTTAAAAAATACAATGAATTTTTTGGGGCATGTGTATATTATTTATATTATTAACATTCATTATTATTTATAATGTAAGTCTGATTGTTTTTTTTTTAATGGGAATTAATGAAAAACCATGGGTATAAAATACTAGGAATTTTTTATTATTATAATTATTACATACTTTTTTATTATGTATTATGTATTATTATGTACTATGTTTAACATATTAACTTTACAGTATTTAAAAATTATTCACTTTTGATTTCATTTTTATTAAAATATTTTTCCTTTTTTTTAAAAAAAGTGACAAGGGATATTTAAAAAATAAACAAACAATTTTTTTAATATTACTACCACTAATAATACAATTTTTTTTTTTTTATACCTTTTCCAAATGTAACAATTTTAAAGTGAAAAGACTGAATGTTGTTGTGATCATTTAAATTCATAAGAATACACAGAAATCTCGCACACAACTTTTCAGACACAATAATAATTACTTTACCACAGCTATGACGGACATGGCTAAAAAATAGTTAACGATTTTTATTATTATTATTTTTAATTGAAAATAAATATAACTTAAATTTGTATCTAAAACTTGTAAAAGTATGTTACCTTGCTTAAATAACAAAACATTGATTAAAAATACACATATTTTGTACTAGATGCTTTATTTTATTAAAGAGATTACCTTCTGACATTTTACTGTTAATATACTTAACTATTTTCATTTAACACAGTAGCATACTTTTTATTTTACTACACTAACATGTAAGCAAATATTATTTTACAAATATCACATATTTCCACGTAGTAAACCTACATTACAGAATTTTATTATTTTTACATTAATGCCTAAGTATTATTTTAATACAAAGCAAATACTGTCGAAGGGTGTTTCGTAAAAGCTGACACGGCACTTAATTTATTCCACATATTTACATAAATTAATCTAGTACATAGCAACTATTTTGTTGTATATATTGAGTTGCCATATGAGTTGAGCACATTGAATATTGCAAAATAAATGACTAAAACTTAAAAATAGGATGCAACAACTAAGAGATTAAAAAATTCGATAAGATAAACTAATTGAAACTGGGTATTAGTATAAATAGTTTTATGTTTATAAAGGCTTACAACTAAGGCATTCTTTAATTCTGATTAATTAAAAAAATAGCACAGATTCTAATTAAACGAATACACTTATGTTATTGTTTCTAAAAAATAAATTAGAAGAATAATTTTCTTGGGATATTCATTTTCAGTGAAAGCTAGGACTAAAGATGTACATGTTTTCTCGTGTTCTAGAACTAAGATTGAATTTCTGAAGGGAGAAGCAGTTATGAAGATGTTGTTTGGTAAACCCAAGCGGGGATCAAATAAAGTATAATACGTTCAGTGAATATAATATATATGGCAATTAAGGCCGATTGGATAGCAAACTGGATATTCTAACCAGGCCAATTGAGGCCCTGAGATGCGAGAGAGACCTCGAATCATTATGGCAACGACACTGAAAAGAATTTGAAAGTTGTAAGTGCGCAAGGTGGAAGATGACCAAATATTTTGAGAGGCAAAAATTATTGGGCTGCCGAAGTCTTTCGTGGATTGCAGTGCATAGAAGAACAAAATAAACGAGAATTTATATAAGTAAACACTTTAAATCATTAATAACTATGAAATGTTACTTTCTATTTGCAAGTTCAAGAAATCTTGACTTCTTCAATAATTTAGAAAACAATAGATCGGAACCAAATATAATGAATGTGACAAGCAAAAGGCCTTTCTGTATAAAAAAAAATATATGATTATGTTCATAAAAAACAAACTTTCGGCCTGAGAGCCGGGCCATATTAACACGAATATTTACTAAGAAGGACTGTCAAACCACATGATAGAGTAACTGATTCAGACTTAAATCTTTTCGTACAATATTGATTTCAAGCTTTCACTGAAAAACGAAATAATAAGCCTAATTTTTTTTGGAGTAAATCTTGTTTTGCAATAATCTAAGGCGTACACCTTCATGGTGGTCTAAGCAGTAGTCAAAATGGTAATGTTGCAATATGTCATTCGTTCAGTGCAAACAATTTACTAGTTCTGGTTTTATAGCCGGATATACTCTCTTAGGTTTCCATTTACATAATTATTTTGTGTTTAAAAAATGTTCTGTATGCAACTAGAAAACTCTTGCTAAATTTATAAAAAAATAAAAGCAGTGCCCACTTTATTTAGTTTCAATCTACATAAATAAATTTACAATTAAAAAAATGTGGTGAGAAATCTGTCAAAATTAATATTATATACACTCCATTCCTAGCAGATATGTTCAATAAGTATTCTAGGAGATCTGTTCACATTCCTAGTTCTAGTTTAATAAATCTTAATCATATTGGGGGCATATATTTTTTTATTTTATCATTTCCTTTTAAATCAAGGTTCTTCCAAATAGTGCCAACAGTCACTTACTCAAAAATCTTAGGCCTTTGTTCTTTTGTTGAGAAAACTAAAAATACATAAAACAAAAAATTTATGTGCTGAGCATTAGAATACACCTTGTATGTACCCGCAGGTCATGAAATTCAGCCTATGCAGACAACACTGTACACAGTATATACAAAATTCACAAAAAAAGAAATCTATAAACAAGATTTTCAGGTCACGTTGAGCGTGTAGAATGTGACATCGGGAGACGTGTATCAGTAGTCTTCGTCATCATCATGTCTTTTATTGCAACCTCAACAGCAGCAACAGTGTCTGAGTACAAGGAAGAGTGATAGAAGAGCTAACAAAGGTCCTCTGCTTCCACCAAGACTAATCATGGACCCAATCAATTTCTTCTGGTTCCACAAGTGAATTACAAGTGTCAAGGGCTTCATCTCGGTTTCTAATGATTCATTGAAGCGGCTGCTGGTCAGCAGGCAATTTACTATGCCATTACATACAAGGCTGAATGGCATGATAAGCCTGAATCATCTGGACAAAGAAATTCGCAATCTCTTTCGGGTAAACTAGTAACTCCTTCTGTCAATCTACGAGAAATCATTAATGTAACATCTGGATTCCTAGGCAATTGAAAAAGTTCAGTCCAGAAAATTTTGAAGGCTGCTCTGGCCGGCGAAGTAGTACCAACAAATTGAATCTTAACTGATGAGAAGGTACACAACCAGTATCAGAAGAAGGAGTCTGATCAAGTGATGTCAGTGGTGGAATGTACTTATGGCTTACATTATGTCCACACAGAGAGAAGAAAGAATGATCGGGACGTGATGGCAGATAAACTTCCAATCTACCATCCTGACAGTCAGTAGTAGTAAAACGAACTTTATCAAAATGCAACCATATATCACGATCCCCGTTCACTCTGATTTCCCATATACATCTTATAGATCTGGGAGCTTTAGTATAACCTAAGGCTTAATAATGTGGAAAGTGTAATTCTCCTGGCAACCACTTTAGAATTATGATGGTCGAAGATCCATTAAATGGATGAAGGCATTTTGCAGTGGAAGCATTTATAAAGTCCGTTGATATGGGTGACGGAAGGAGGACGTAGAGATTTTTGGTGATGAGAAGTCAAGTTTTATGTTGTAATATTGTTTGTATAATAAATGAGTGAATACATGAAAACAACAATTATTCTTAGCGATATGCTTTCTTGTAATGAGGCAAATATTTGAAAATTAGTGAACAGAAAATATTTGAAAATTAGTGAACAGATTACATATTTAAATTGTTCGATTCTGTGTGTGCCAAATTTCTGGAGGATATATCCCTGCATGCCACACCCGGTCACCTCCTCTGAAAAGTGCTCGAAACAACATGCACTACAGCTCTTTTGATTTAACAATTGACTATTATTAATAACTTTAATCTTTTTAGATATTTAGCAATTCGAAAATAAATAAAAAAACATTTGTCTACCATTACACGCTAACACTGATGTAAAAAATAATGTAAATAATGAAGCTATTACATAAAACACAATATTCAAGCCCAGTAATACCGTACTTTGCTACGTTTTTTAATACACATGTAAATCCTTTAAGCTCCCTTGCAGAGTTTTTTAATTAAAGTAAAAGTATAGTTGCATTATATTTATAAAAGATTGTTTCTAATATATTTTACCTAGTAAACAAATAGCATTTGAATTCCTTCACATAATAGTTATTTTATTAAGCAGCATTAAACATTTATATCATACAGCCTGCCTATCATTAACTCATTGATATTTACTCTCAGTTAATTGGACTCTATTGATGTTAGAGTTTTGAGAGCTTAACGTAGAGGAACATACTCTACAGTTCTGTGTTTCAGATCAAAGCCTGTGCTTTCTCTTCACCAAACAATGCCTTTTATTGAACTGATACTGGTTCTTAGGAATTTAGGCACATTATATTAATCAAAATTAGAAAGATTTTTACAATGACCAAATAACTGAAGAGAGAAAAATTCGTTTTTCAATTATGTAAATAGTACCATAACAAGAGAACGGAAAGCTTGGCCGTAGACAGATCTACTATTGCAGGGGAGTCTTTAATTATGCATGCATCTTATGGGACACCATCGCCTAACAAAAATGAATCAAAGCCATACAGAACTTTCAGAATTTATAAATGACTTCAAAACAATTAATACTCATTTAAATGGTAGATTGAAGACTCATTATTCGCATGATATATAGCTCCAAGATAATTATGTAAGCAATAGATATGCCCGGATACGTTTGCGGTGACTGGATTTGGTGCAATCAAATCACCTTGTACACGATTTTTCTGCCTTTGTGGTTAATCTAATTTTTCTTTCATTACAGTTATTATTGTACTTAGGGCTTCGTTATGCGAGACATTTTCTGGCAATGATAGGAAAAATTCGCCCTAATCATGGCATAAATGATGATCTCATACTAACTTTACATGTAAATGAAGAAATAATGGGGTCATTATATACAGTAATAAATTTTGAACTTGTTGAATACTAAGATGCATTGGTATTCTCAATAGTGAGCCTAAACGTTACTTTTGCAACAGTATAGTATTTACTTTTCTGCTGTTGGATTCGTAAGCATAACGAAAAATTGAAACAAGAACCCAATGTATTAGGCACAGAACGTGTTACAATGAGTTTAGTAGTTTATAACAGAATATGAGCACAAATTGTACAAATGAAATATAAGCAGTACATACTTTAATGTAATAAAACAAGAATAATATTCTCTTTGTAATATTCTCTAAATATAAGTTTAAAAAGTCACAGTAAATCAAAAAAACAAAACAAAAAAAAGAGGTTTTGTATCTAATATCAAAATAAATAATATATATATGTTACGTATTCCTGGGTTTTAATGGTGGTTTTTGACAAAATGCAACGGAATACGTAACTGGGTCGATAGCGAATCAATAGATTGCGTTGATAGCAAGCAGGGAGTGACACTTACTTGTAACTCTCGCTACCAAGAGCACTGTCATACTTAATTACTTGCAAATCTCATCACCTTGGGCGCTGACAGACACTTCTTACCGTGATTTACGAGACAGACGCTACCAGTAGTCTAGTAGTACTGCCCAAGTAGTTCACATGTAGTTGAGTAGCATAGAGAACAGTAAGACGCTATTAACCAGACAACCCCTTTTTTGCTAATTATTATCTTACAATTCGTTTATATTGAAGTTAATTCATGGAGAGTTTGCACAGTTATATATCAAGCTTATTCAAGTGTTTTTCACGCTTTCTTGTGGCGTATCTTCAATGCGCAGTATCATACTTCTTCGTTTACTGCGTAAAGTTTCAGCCTCACGTTTTTTGATACCTCCAGCAGTCTGGTGATCATTTAATTTAAAATTTAATGCTCATTAAGGGCCTATTCAGCAGTGGTGCTTACAAGATTCACTAATTCAGATAGGTCAATCTCTGGCGGATGCAAGTGGCTTACACTAACTTCATTCAACTAATTTTGAGTAAGATACTTATTCCATTTTTCCTCTCCTTTATATCTTTATTCACTATTCACTTGTTATTATAAGCTGGCAGATGCCATTTATGCGATAGTTGAAATCGCTCTGAAGGTAACCTATTATATTATTTTTCTTTATCACACCTTCAGCCTCAGCTTAATATTAATTTGTATTATCTGTTTCTCTATAATTCAAAGATAAGTGACTCTTCACTGCCTGCTCAACTTATACGTTCTGGGGAGACGTATTCTAGACAACAAATTGAAGGATTCTGATTAAAGAAGGCGGGAAAGGCTGTAACAACTTTAAGGCAAGTATACTCACTTTAACTTCTCTTAGCCGACCTCCTAGTGCGATTTTCTCAACCTCAGTTTGAGAATTTGCAGTTCTTTCTTTAGTCTTAGATTAATCATTTAGCAGGTCAGGCTTATCATAAAATTTCTAAGTAATTTAAGTGCCCCTTAATGTTGAAAGTTTTGAAACTGCCGTTAAGGTTTTAACTGAGCGGTGTCATAAAAAGAGGGTGATGGTTAATTCTTCAAAACACTCCTAAACTAAAATGTTTTCAAATTAGATTTAATGAGGATTTTTCAGAAAAAGTACTTCAAACTGGAAAGTTACTTTTACCAAAACTCTTTGAAGCTCGTGAAATGGGAAAATTCGCTATAGCTCGTCAAGATATGTTGATAAGAAAGATAAAAAGACATTAGATAAAGATCGAATGGCAATATCAGATAAAAGCGTAAGATGTCAGATTCAATTCCAACAAAAAATATAGTTCCGGAAAAAATTTAGGAAAGAAATAAAAAGAAAAAAACTGATTGTGATGATGTTTCACAGTCAGTCAAGAAGAAGCTATAACAATTTAGTTATTCGTCCAGAACATCTAGAACTGGAAATGAGGAAAGCGACAAACTAAGTGAGGAAAGCATAAACGTTTAGAAAGCGGCAAATCTTCTTCAGTTGAATGCCCATAGCTGGAAACGAAGCAGCGTGTATTGAACGTTTTGGCATATAATAATTGAAATACTACAATATAAAAACAGAAATGCCAAATTTATTTCATACATAAAGAAGTTCGCCGTATATTTTTGTTCGAAACTGGCTGGAAAACAAGATGACAAGTTGTTTTGAAGACTATCAGAAATATTAGTTTGCTGCAACTAGAGATACGCAATTTGGAAAAGCATCAGGTGGCTACTTATAAGGAATAAAATTACCAGACTTTGCCAAATGTATGATTTCATTTTGTAAAATATCAAATAAATAAGTAGTATTGTAAAAATTAAAGAAAAAAAATATTTATCTTTAGCCAGTATATTTAAATTGCAACAAGTGAGTTGAAGATTTAACAGCATGTCAAATTTTATTTCTGAAATCTATACGATAATCATGGTATTAATTGGCGACTTGAATAGCAGGATGGGATGCTTACAATCTAATTAAAAAAACATTTAAAAATTAACTTGAAAATTAATTCAGTTAGCAGAAATTCTATAGATACCTTCACTAATGTTAATGGGGAAAATTTATTGATTTTTCTAAATAATTATGATCTGGTAATTTTAAGTGGAAGAATGAATAATGATTTAAAAGGGGAATCTACTTATGTAAGTGGTCTGGGAATTTCGGTTATATATTATTCTTGTGTTAGTTTTAATGTTTTGCCACTAATTGATAATTTTAATGTAGATTGCCAAATATTTTCCGACCACATGCCAATTATAACTTCTTTCTTAATTGACGAAATTAGCCCTAGTTATAGTGGAGTACTGCCCATTTTTCCAAAACCTTTTTGGTCCAAACAAAATTTAATTTGCTATCAATAAAACATAGTAACATATTTGCATTCAATTATTTATAATACAAACAGTGATGAGCAGATTTTTAACTGACGTATTTAAATGTGCCGCAGTATACTATGAAAATGTTAGTAAAATACCAAATAGTTGAAGAAATCCATGGTTTAATAAGGAATGTGCCAGAACTAATTGCTTTAAACAATTTAATTTATTAAAATAACTGATAAAATTGCTGATAAGTTGTTATATTCACAATTTTATAAAACATATTAACTTTTGTGTATGAATAAAAATACTCAATATTATTTGGACTGTGCCCGCATTTTAAGTTGCCCTAAAATTAGTAAAAAGTATTGGAAATTAGTCTGAATCTTCATAAAACAAATGCATAGTCGGTGGGTACCATTTCAGCCGCAGATTGGAGCAACCATTTTGAATATTTGTATAGTAGCGATCAATTAACGGCTAGAATGTCCTTTGCAGAACCTATTTGTTTTAATGATTTTTTAGACAAAGACTTTTAGAACAAGGCTCCTGGCATAGACAGGATTTGTTATGAGTTTTATAAACATTCTCCACCGGATTTCTTAAATAGATTATTGAGACTATTTATTAACAGATTATTCGAGACAGCTAAAATTCCTGCGTCATTTAAGGAATCCATTGTTTTTACACTTTATTAAAGGTGGTAATAAAAACTTGGTCACGTGTTACAGGGGCTATTCTTTTATAAATGCAATCAGTAAACTATTTTCTCTTTTATTATTAAGGCAGGTAAAGAAAGTGGGTTGAATGTAATTATATTTTACATGAATTCCAATTATTCAGCCATTGATAATATTTTTACTCTAACAAAATTAAAGTGAAGCTAACTGTTAAAAAGCAGAAAGTATACGCTTTTTTGTAGATTTTACATATGCCTTTGACTACATTGATAGACACATTTTGTTCTATAAATTAATTACGTAAGGTTTGACTACAAAAATATTAACTATAATTAAAAATTTATTTACAGATACTGTGGCGTATGTATGCTATAAGAGTGGTATGCCTCAGAATTTAATACGGACTCGGAAGTTAAACAGTGTTGTCATATAAACATGTTCCTTTTTCCCTCTATATTAATGAGTTAGAAAGAACTTATTTCATCAAACAGAGAATTAATATTTTCTAATCATTGTGTTAAATGGGCATTGTTCTTCTTCAGACTATTACATTGTTCCCTTAGTTTGATAACTTCATTTTTAATAGTAATAAATCCAGCAGTTAGAGGGTTTCCAATTATTTTCATACGTTTGTTTCTAGATTTTTTTTTTTTTTTACCAAGATTGACTGCGTGCTTGACTGAATTAGGGCTCACCCCGCTTCCACACGGGTTTGAGCGACATTCTCACTATCAACGTATGTGAATTTATTGGACGGGATCTGATTAGAATTTAAATAACAAAGATTACCTTGCAAATTTGAGGAAAACGTATAAATAAATTACTGGGAATAAAAAAAAAGGAAAGAGAAATTAACTTCAAATTCTGTCAATAATGAATTTTTCTTTACTCAACTGAATAGATTTTCTCGGAAATTCTCAAAAACCACTAAAAGGAAATGTCTATTAAATTTCAATTAATTAAATGATATATTTCACAAACGACCAAAAATTAGAAATATGAATAGAATGATTGGAAACTGTTATTTTCGTGAACACCAGATTAATCAGAAACAATGAAATAAGTTCAATTAACCAAATCACCACATCTCCAACAAAATACACTGGCTCTCCCCAACCACTTCACAATATACTGCGCATAGCTTATGGATTTTATTAAAGTTTATAATTTTCTGTTTTAATTTCCTGAAAAACAGTTCGATCGATTTTCTTGAAAATTTATTATTCATTACCCTCATAACCCAGGATATACAAAAATGCAAATCTCAGTTTTATAAGAAAATAATCACGAGCATTAACACTCGATCTTAACTGTTCAACACAAAGATTCCAAATTCGCTTCGGCGGTACACATACAAATAACAACACATATATACTAAATGATACTGAAATAAATTGTCTTCTCCCCGTTCCATTCATAACCCTATCCATTCCTCCGGTTCACGTCTCTACCGCGCTCTCACTTCCAATTCGTAGCGACCGGTGCCGCGCCTTTCCAGCTGAGGGAGGTTCAGAAAAATTGGGTGATAACTCAGAAGTGTGAAAATCTAAGTGGCAGCTCTTTTCATCTCAATCCCCACATTGCTCGTCCCGCCGACGATCTCACCCTAATATTTAAGTCGGCATCTATCCCTCATTCAAATATTAAATCGCCGGCAAATATACACACAACAATAAATATGGTGGAATAAATTTAGAAATGATTAGAAGGGAAATGGGCGAGCTGGGCTACCTTTTAGAGTAGAAACCTTCCCCTCACACACGGCCCTGTAACGTGCCTCCTCAACATCACCGCCACTCTATAAACCGTTTACTTATCCCGATTATTTCGCTGCCGACCAATCAGAGAACTGGATGACCACTTTCACCACGCCCACTTTCCCCAACCATCCCTCAAGCCAGGTAAACTAACCAATCATTGAAATCGGCGAGCATTTAGTTCACGCCCACTTACGCTCACCACCCACCAATCATCGATTTCAACAACCCCCTGTACCGATCCACTGAAATTATCATCAAAATCGATGATTCCATTTTTTCAACCCCACCTCATTAACGCACCATCTAATCCGATGACTTTATTTCCTTTCCACCTCCCTCGTTAATCTATTCCCACAACAAGATGTCGGATCCTAATACCACCCTTCACCATACTTTTTTTTTTAATAAAAAAAAACTTGTAATTATTAACTGCGATTCTATTCTAATATCTTTAGGTTTGGAAAACCATCACCTAAAACACTCGGTCATAGTAGACCTCTCGCTAGCTGTAGTTTCATCATCCCTCGGTATCATAAACTTACTATGGGCGGGAGGGGAATTATTTTTTATTTTTTGAAAAAAACTTATCTTACAATCTTATTTTATACTACAATGTTTAGGTTGGAAGTCCATCATCATAACCAGACAGCCATAATAATCCCCCTCGCTAGCTATAATGTCAACGTACACTTCAATCTTAAATCCCTCGCTCTATGATAATTTTATTCCTGCTCAACCCACTGATGAAAAATTCAGTGGCATCTACCTTTCAAAATAATTCCAGAAAAAAGAGATTTTCTTACCCTATCCCGCTGCTTGCTGCAGATATTTCACTAGTTAACAGGACGCGCACTTACAAAGTACTGACCTGTATCTGGCAATACAATCTACTGGCTTCTAGACAATTCCCAATATGACGTCACACACCCACTAGTGTTTCAATCTGCTACTGCCTTATGATTATATCACCGCAATATAACGGTGTACATTCGATTAATATCGATTGAAATATATGTACAACAAAACCACTCCCTTCTAGACGAAATCCGTATATTATTCCACACCTTCGACGTCATACAACCCATAATGTTTCAATATGCCACTGCCTTATTGAGTTCAACAACCACAATATATCGATTGCAAGAATCGATTTTATGAATTTAATTTGAACCACCACATTTTGAAATTAAACTTTGTCCTAATTATCAATATTAACATTTTAAAAGAAAAAAGTCTCATCTTATTTCAATCCCTTTTTATGATTTCTGTTTATTAATAAACTATGTACTAAAATGAACATATCATGCCTGTTCGAACATCCTGCATAGCTAATATTATCCTAATCCTTCTGCAAATTGTTTGTACAAAGAATGAGTCATCGTGCATATCTCACCAGGAAAATGTAGAAAAACACCTGCCCATCTTTCCCAATATTCGCTTTTTTTCCTAACAATGTTACTGTAATATGCATCAGCCTGTTATAGTGACTTTTACTGTGCAAATATAAATTTCATTTATTTTTATAGTTTATATTTTTATACTACATATTGTTACCCCTCCTTTTTCAGCATTCACTTTAAGCTTTCACACCACGGCAAGGTGGGGGTAATGGAGAACATTTTTTTTTTATTAAAATAAATTATAAGGAAATTAATTAAACAAAATATCATTTACTTATTTATAATGCAAAATATTTACAGAATAAACAGAACAAAAACTTCAACTTTAAAATAAAATTAACTCCTTCTTAATAGAAAATACAATTTAGGAAAAAAACAAGTAGACAAAGAAATGTTCACAATCGGATTTAATTTTTCTTGGCTGTTCATTTGCCTTGTTATACATTTTAACTTTATACAATTCATTCAAGGTTTACGGGTTTTTTAGTACCTCGCCAGTGACCAGCAGTCAGGTTTACGGATATTTCTACCACGCCAGTGACCAATATTCAAGGTTTGCGTGCAATTTAATGCATCGCCAGTGACCACATTTACACACACACATTAAGCACATGAACAACCTAGAAAAATTAAATCCGATTGTGAACATTTCTTCTTGTTTCCCCAGGATTTCTTTTTTTCTTTAATTGGATTTTATATTGAGAAGAAGATAAAAAGTTTATGTTTGTTTAAGTTTGTTTTTTGAAATATTTGCCATTATTTTTCATTAAATATGTAAATGAACTTCATTTAGTTTTTATTAATTTGTTTATATTTTTTTTTAATAAAAAAAAATACAGACTTTCTTGATTACCTCCAGCTTGACGTGGTGAGAACGTAAAGCGAATGCTAAACAGAAAAGGGTAAACAATATAGAGTAAAGAATTACGAACTATAACAAATAAATTCAATTTATATTTGCAGAATAAAAGTCACTATAGCTGGTTAATGGATGTTGAGACAGGTTAGGGGTAACATTGTTAGAAAAAAGTAACAAACTTCCTGCAAAGATACATGTGATTACACTTACTTTGCTGTTGAGACATGCATGATGACTCATTGTTTGAACATACATTTTTCATCAGGATTAAGATAATATATTTAGTATATGTAACATGCCGGAACAAACAAGATATTTTCATTTGAGTAGAAAGACTAGTTAATAATTTACTAAAATAATAGAATAGATTCGTTTTTTGCTATTTCGGCAAATTTTAGTTTCAAAATGTGACACAATATATAATCTGCTGTGATAGACGCATTAGTTGGAGTTTATTTATTTTTTCAATAATAAATTATATTCATAAAATCGATATTTGCAATACATATATTGTGATAGTATAATCAATAAAGCATTGAAATATTGAAAAAATATTCAGTGAAGTGAAATAATATATTGTGTTCGTCTAGGTGGCAGCGGTTTTATTATGTTCATACATATATAATAAATCAATATTAAATTGATATGTATACCGATATATGCCAGATGTTTTCTTTGTATGTGCGCGTCGTGTTAAGTAGTGATATATCTGCAGAAAGCAGCTGGAAATGGGTAAGTCAATCTCTGCTTTTGTTTATTATTTTGATTGTGTGGTGTATGTTATACGTAACTCCACCATATTTTTAAATGTAATTGAATTTTTTGTGAGTGGGTTGATCGGGAATAAATTTATGACAGTGCGAGGGGGTGAAGATGTAAGTGTAAGTTGAAAATTATACCTAGCCAGACAACCATTGTGGCTATATGGTTATGAAGATGGACTCCCAACCTAAAGATTGTAGAATCAAATCCCAGTTAATAATTTAAAGTTTTTTCTTATTAAAATAAAAAAAAAGATGCCTCCAACCCAGAGTACATAAGAGGTGGTGTTACTGTGTTAGGTTCCACCCTCTTGTTTTAAGATGTATTGACCGGGATATGGAAAGAAAATTGAGTCTTCGGATTCAATGATAGGTTAAAGTGTGAGCATGGATAGAAAAAAAAGTGTGTCCCAGCTCCGCCCATTTCCTTCTACTGAAATGTAATGGACAAAATTTTTGCAAACTTTTATAAGAACATAGCAGTCGAACCTTGCTTTATCACTTGGGTAAATCTCTTAATACGTTAATAGATACAATTACCTCATTCACAGATTGGTATCATATATTTTGTTGGTAACTAATATAAGTATTGGACACTTCTTTCTGGTTTGTTGTGAATTAAATCATATATCTCTGTATTATTATTTTGCTATAGAGAGGCTATTTCACTACGTTAATTTGAAAAATACCATCACGATAATTGTATGTCCAGCGTCGAAACGTCGATGGAAAATTTTCACATTTCTTGAAATAGAAAAACACAGATAATTTAATACAAACCTAATGTTGCATATTTCTACGGATTTTGTATCACCTAACAACACTTATATACTGAATGATATATATAAGTAAATTAACTCGTTCCATTTCTCGTCGCAGCCCCATCCGTACTCCCGACTTTGCCGCGAACTGGTCCTTCCTTCATATTCTTTGTCGCCGGTGAATTGTCCATTTTCAGCAGTGGCTTGGGTGAGAATAAGTGGGTGATAATTCAGAAGTGTGAAAATGTAAGTGCTAGCGCACCCTCTTCATATACAATTTTATAAGAATATGAAATTACTTGTGTAAATTTTTTCAGTGATCCATCGATGACCAAATTAATACATGACCACTGATTTTCTCCGATACACGTTCACCGATATTTATATAATAACATAGAAATGATCACCATACCAACACAACTATAAAATAAAAAGCAAATAACTGATAAATCATACGATAATATATATACACAGGTGTATAATATGATACTTATTTAAATAAATTTTCCCTAGTTACCAGAGTAATTAGTTACTGAAATTGTTCCATTATAATGGCTTTTTTTAATGAACCTAATATTTTGGTAACCTCATACCCGATTTCAATTTTAATATTGAAGTGAAATAATCGCTATCACGTGCCCCGCCCCGCACGTGATCGTCGTCGCCGCCCAATTTAATGCGACGTCCGTAATACGCACAATCATATGTCATGATAGTAATTGCGCTTCATTTTTGCTATGAAATACAGTTCGTTTTACTATGTCAAAACAGTTTGTTTTGTTTTGCTATGAAAAACAGTTTACAACACCTTTTGCAAAAACCTGACTCGGCACTCGTCGCAATCTCAGCCGCTGCCTCTTTACTGCTGCATTACTTCCAAATCGAGCCAACGCCGGCTCGTCGTTTCTCTTAGTCTTCGTCGATTGCTTAACGCATTTCACCAGTGGTAATGGTGAGAAGTTAAGTGTGGTAACGTAGAAGTACAAAAATTTGTGTGTGACAGTGCTCCTCTCCTCTATTACCTGATTCCGTTCTGCCCGTCCTCTCCATCGCTTGATATTAAACCCGCCTGCAAAGAATAGTAGCATGACTTAATATGCTGGAATCAAATTAGAAAGGTAATGAAAGTTATATGAGAATATTGTTATTGAACGTTGCTTTGTTAATTGGTTAAATTTCATTAAACATAAATTGATGCAATCAATTCAATCACAGATTTGTATCATTTTTTTGGGTAATAGCTACAGTATATATATATAATATTTTGAGTTAAATTAGATCATATATCACTGCGTTATTTTTATGGAATGTGTAATGTCGAAACGTCGATGGAAAAATTTTACAGTTTTTGAAAAATGTAAAGAAGTCTAAAATTGGACACTTATGTTGATTTTATATCAGCTAACATCACTTATATACTGTGTGATATGAGTGTATGTGGGACTTGTGGTTCGGTGTACATCGTATGATTAGCAGCTGTAAAATTTTTTCAGAAAACCTGTACTTTTAAGTGTTTATTTGATCTCAAAATTTGTATAATCGAGTATTAAGTATCTTTGACTGTTGTGTGAAGTTTCAGCATTTTTCGTCTTACCAATGTTTTGTAATTAATTAAAACATCTTAATTTAAATGTGGATTAGTAATACATGCTCAGGTATGTTCGTATGACGAAAATTACGCAGAGAGCAGAAAAAGGGGCAGGCAAACGTCATATTGCTTTGTTTAGAGTTAGTTCTATTGTTGTCGTCAGCTGAATTAGGTAAGGGCCCTGCGTCACAGCCTTACGTAATTGTATACGTCACAGCGCGTCACTAAAGTTCAAAGTTGGTTGTGGTTTTTGTTATTATTTATTGTTTACGGAATTATTTTATGCTATATAGATCAAGGTCACTGCTATTACTCCAGTTATAATTCTCTTATTTACTATACCTTAGAAACATTGAATTACTGCAGTTTAGAAAGATCGTTTATTTAAATAAATCACGTTTAAAATTGTTTTCCATCTTTTTCACATGTGTTTCTGTGTCCAAATTATTAAAAAATTCGGATTCAAATGAAACTGAAACGCCTATTTACAAGCGAACTGAGAGCTGTAAAAGATTACGTTCGACCCCGCATTACCAGGAAGAGGCAAGGAAGTGGCACTTGAATTATACAGTGCCCGATTACAGCGATATACATACGCGCCATCTGACTAGCTGAGTAACCTGCAGCCTCTAACCTGCTTGCAAGAACCCTATTCTTGTTTATCTTTGCGTGATTTAAAATTATTGTTTTTGAATTTGCTTTTAGAAATTCATTTTGAATGCATTCTTGTCTGTTTCTTTGTAAACAGAATTAATTATTTTTGTTAGATTTCGTTTTGCATTTATTTTCTACACATTTTTGTTAAATATCTGCCGTAAATCTTACGTATTTTTGTGTGCTTCGTTGTAAATAGAATCAATTCCTTTTGTTGGATTTCCTGTTGTATTTAATTGTTAAATATTTGCCGTAAATCCAAACACCTTTATTGTTAAATTCCCTCCTGGAATTTATATTTTCTACTGTTTTGTTGTTGCTTGAAATCTGGGTGTATTGAGTTTTCTTGTTACGAATAGTACCCCATTATGGCATTTCAAAAATGAACTGCGGTTTATTTACCCAGTTACTTCAAACTGGAAAGTTACTTTTACCAAAATCTCTTTGAAGCTCGTGAAATGGGAAAATTCGCTATACCTCGTCAAGATATGTTGATAAGAAAGGTAAAAAGACATTAGATAAAGATCGAATGGCAATATCAGATAAAAGCGTAAGATGTCAGATTCAATTCCAACAAAAAATATAGTTCCGGAATAAATTTAGGAAAGAAATAAAAAGAAAAAAACTGAATGTGATGATGTTTCACAGCCAGTCAAGAAGAAGCTACAACAATTTAGTTATTCGTCCAGAACATCTAGAACTGGAAATGAGGAAAGCGACAAACTAAGTGAGGAAAGCATAAACGTTTAGAAAGCGGCAAATCTTCTTCAGTTGAATGCCCATAGCTGGAAACGAAGCAGCGTGTATTGAACGTTTTGGCATATAATAATTGAAATTCTACAATATAAAAACAGAAATACCAAATTTATTTCATACATAAAGAAGTTCGGGGTATATTTTTGTTCGAAACAGGCTGGAAAACAAGATGACAAGTTGTTTTGAAGACTATCAGAAATATTAGTTTGCTGCAACTAGAGATACGCAATTTGGAAAAGCATCAGGTGGCTACTTATCAGGAATAAAATTACCAGACTTTGCCAAATGTATGATTTCATTTTGTAAAATATCAAATAAATAAGTAGTATTGTAAAAATTAAAGAAAAAAAATATTTATCTTTAGCCAGTATATTTAAATTGCAACAAGTGAGTTGAAGAATTTAACAGCATGTCAAATTTTATTTCTGAAATCTATACGATAATCATGGTATTAATTGGCGACTTGAATAGCAGGATGGGATGCTTACAATCTATTTAAAAAAAAACATTTAAAAATCAACTTGAAAATTAATTCAGTTAGCAGAAATTCTATAGATACCTTCACTAATGTTAATGGGGAAAATTTATTGATTTTTCTAAATAATTATGATCTGGTAATTTTAAGTGGAAGAATGAATAATGATTTAAAAGGGGAATCTACTTACGTAAGTGGTCTGGGAATTTCGGTTATATATTATTCTTGTGTTAGTTTTAATGTTTTGCCACTAATTGATAATTTTAATGTAGATTGCCAAATATTTTCCGACCACATGCCAATTATAACTTCTTTCTTAATTGACGAAATTAGCCCTAGTTATAGTGGAGTACTGCCCATTTTTCCAAAACCTTTTTGGTCCAAACAAAATTTAATTTGCTATCAATAAAACATAGTAACATATTTGCATTCAATTATTTATAATACAAACAGTGATGAGCAGATTTTTAACTGATGTATTTAAATGTGCCGCAGTATACAATGAAAATGTTAGTAAAATACCAAATAGATGAAGAAATCCAAAGATGTTATTAAAATACCAAATAGATGAATGAAGGTTTAATAAGGAATGTAGCGTTGCCAGAACTAATTGCTTTAAACAATTTAATTTATTAAAATAACTGATAAAATTGGTGATAAGTTGTTATATTCACAATTTTATAAAACTTATTAACTTTTGTGTATGAATAAAAAGACTCAATATTATTTGGACTGTGCCCGCATTTTAAGTTGCACTAAAATTAGTAAAAAGTATTGGAAACTGCCGAAACGCCTAGTTATAAGTGTAATGGAAAAAGAAAAACATACTGGAAAAACATACATCTACTTCCCCACCGCTCATACGCCTTCATCCCCGCTACTACAGCTAGCGCCCCCTAAATACTTCAATAAGGAGGGGGCAAGAAGAAAATTGGTATAAAAAGACAACGCTACATCATATTAACATGAGTAAATCAGTAGTAATCTCTAGCGATACTATCACTCTGTCTGTCTTTCTCTATCAACTAGTCATTCGGCAGTTTATGTAAAAATTATTAATGATATTATTGTGGAAATTGCCAGTGCCTTCTTCAATAACCATCGCTTCACATAAGCGAACTGAGAGCTTTAAAACACTCCGCATAACCAGGAAGAGTCCAGCATAACTAAAAAATCCGCCTCTGTAAGGACTTATTTGATAGAATGGAAGGAAGAGAAATAGGTCCAGTGTCGCTAGACGAACTAATGAAGCATTTTAGTTTACTTATAGATTCAAAAAACTAGCAAAAAAGGAAGCTATTGGTGACCTGAAACTTCATTTGAAGGAGATAAAAAAAGAAAATCAAAAATTACTTAGTGTGCCGAACTTCCATTGGTACTTATTGAAAATTTTGGCAGAAGAAACACATTAATTTTTAGAGGTATCGAAGAAACGAAGGGTACTGATAATGAAATTATCAGCAGTTTCTGTCAACATGTTCTGGGTGTACAGATATTCAATAACGAGTTTGAAAAGTTGCATAAAATTATCATACCTAACAGTAAATAGTCATTTTTGATGGTTACGTTTATTAATAACAGAATAGTGATGAACAGTTTAAAGAACGTCAGGATATTAAGAGGTACAGGTTTCCTCATTGACCCTGGGCAGTTAGAAACATAGAAGAAAACTATTTAAACTTAGAAAGGCAATGTTGGAAAAGGAAAACAGCAGGAAGATAACGATGAGAAATGATAGTTTAATTTTAGATGGGAGGAAATTCTAGTGGGATGAAGATTTAGGCTGCTTGAAGTCCGATGATGGAATAACTCAAATGTTGAAGGACATTTTACCTGGCCTAGTACCAACTTGGCAACTTCTGTGAGTAATAAATAGTGAAAGTATGTCTGTCAATTCTAAAAATGTAAGTAATATTAATCGCTAAAAAGTAATATAATTTAAAAATTTTGGGTTATAATGTTGCCGGCCTTAGGAGTAAAATTAAAGACGCTTGTTTTATTGCTTTTATAAAACAATTTGATATTTTCTGCCTGTTTCAAACATTCATCGAAGAAAAAAATGAATATTTGTATACAAAATATTTCCAGGATTTCAGTTTAAAGTTTATTCCCTCTATTAAAATTTCAAATTTGGAAGGGCAAACGGGGTGTGCTTATGGGATGTAAAGCAAGCTTAATTTCTAGAAGAATTGGTGGTTTGCTTTATTGGGTTCCACTGATGTATTAGTAATTAATAGTGTTCGGTATTTATCCGAATTTAAATTTTCCGCCGTCAGAATATAATTTTTTTTATCTATAGGCTGTGTAATAAATGTGGAGAGGGGGTAGTCCCTTTTTATTGCCCTTTCCTGTCAGTCACTCAAAAGCACTCCTACAAAGCAGTGTATGTGTGCAAACGTAATTTGTCTATTCAATTTAGACCACTTGCGCTTTCCTGAATTTATAACAAATTTATGACAACGTTATGTTATCCCCTAAACAAAAATCGCTATATTTGAATAATCGTTTAGCGGGTCAGACTTATAAAATTTCTAAGTTGCCCCTTAATGATGAAAGTTATGAAACTGCCCTTAAGCTTTTAACTGAGCGGTATCATACAAAGAGGGTGATTGTTAAAAAATATTGTCGTAATCAATCTGTGGAACCTCCCTAGGGCGGTGAGAAATTCCTCTGATTTTATTCGGCAATTATTTGACGCGTACGAATTTTAGGTCTCGTACCTCACGGTAGATGAACCTTACCGTGTTATATACCCATATTATCTTTCTTCCCAGCTCGAGCCACTTTGAGGGAGAAATTCGAGGTTACTCTAAAGGTTAAAGATAAAATACCGCAGAGTGCAGAAAATATTTCTTTTCTGACTGACGTTGCTGAGCGAAAGGAAGAAGCCAATTCTGTGGATGTTCCAGTATTGGAAAAGGCCAGTAGTCCTAAAAGGAGGTCCAAAGCTTCTAAGAATCGTAAGCTTTCTGAGTTCTCTAAATCCAAATATAATTATCCTTCTTTAACAGCTTAAGCTTGTCAATTAAAGTGTTCGCTGTGTGGAGGTTTGCACCCCATTGTGCAGTGTCCAACTCTTTTTAGGTTGACCTCTCTGAGCGTTATACACTAATTAAATGGCACACATTATGTGCTGTGTGTTGAATGAACCCACCAAGGCGTTTGTGCTGAGTTACAGGCCTGCGCGCCAAATGTAAATCTAAGAGCCACCGTTCGCTACTCCATTTTGAGAGCAAATCTGTGAGCACCAATGCACTTACTATGCCTTCTGCCCCTCATAATAATGAGGAAGGTTTACCAACTGCGGTTCCTTCTACTTCGGCCACTGCCTGTGTCTCTACTAATTCTTTCAAGACTAGTAGTATATTGTTGGCTACGAGTTTGGTTAGTCTTCAGGTGAGTCCGAACAATTATGTTGTGGTTAGAGCCATTTTGGATAGTGCTTCTCAAGTTTCTTTTATTTCTGAAAGCTGTGCAAGTAAGCTCAAGGTTAACCTCATTCACGACCCCTTCGTGGTGAGTAGTGTAGGTACTACTTCCGTCCCATCGTCTACGTCATGCCACCTTGCAGTGAGAACCTTGAGTGGTAAATTGATTTCGCAGTCACTTTGCTTTCATGTATTGCCTTTTTTCCAAGTAGTGCCATTTTTTTTTTAAATTCCAAACTCCAAGCCAAGTGCCAACTACCAGCCAGATAAGCGTTATCGAGAAATCGCAAGATCCACCAAGTCTGGGTCAGATGAGGCAGTAGTATATTAAGGTAAAGCCCACTTTGAACTTTCTGCGATTTATCGTCCTTGAGATATCATGTTGAAACACACGCACACCCACACACACATATACTCTTTTGCCATAAAAAACATTTATTTGAAAAAGTATTATAGATGTTTCACACGGAATTTCCAGCGAATTTGGAAGAACTTGCCGCAATAAGCACAGATGAAAAAGATGAATCTGGCTACAGTTATATACCGACAGAAAATTTGAGCAGACCCAAGAACAAATTCTGGTGAAAGACCGTATAATGTATTGAATGCGATTACAGTTGTAAAAATATTACTCATCTAGAACTACATATACGAACACATTCAGGCGAGAAGCCTTATAAATTGAGTGAATGCTATTACAGTTGTACACAAATTTGTAGTTTAAAACTACTGCGAACACATTCAGGAGAGAAGCCATATAAATCTAGTGAATGCAATTATCGATGTACAACAGACGGAGGATTTATACTACATATGCGAACAGATTCATCCGAGAAGCCATATAAATCTAGTGATTGCGATTATCAATGTGTTACAACTAGAGGACTTGAACTACATATGCGAACACATTCAGGCGAGAAGCCATAAAAACATAGTGCTTGCGATTTTTGTTGTGCCCAGTCTGGAAAATTGACATCACTTCACTTATGCGAACACATTTTCCAAAATCTTTATGAATATAGCTGTATTTACATACACACAATTGAGAATACATATGCGAAGATACTCAGGTGAAAATCCAAGTGAGTGTGATTACAGCTGTCGAATGATGAGAAGTTTAAAGTTATATAAAAATAGAAAACATGGTAATAATAATAAAAACATTCATTATCAATTGTTTCAGACAGAATTTAATTCAAGTACACATGAACTACTACATGAACATTCTTGTAAAGTCAGCATGATCAGTTAGATCGACTCTATTTCATGATGGCAGTATCAACTTCGCTCTTCTCAACATTCACCATAGTGGCTAATATTCTTATTGTATTTGACCAGAGTATAAGTGCTTCTTTACACTATTAACGTAAGCCTCCAAACACTCTCCACTTCAGATGATTTAAATCTCATTGACGCCTAATAGTGCGTATTAACGATAGCTGATATAAAAAGATTAAACTGTAAATGCTTTAACTGAATTTATTTTCCCGAGGAAGCTGAACATTGACAGTTTCATTTGAGATTCCTGTTAGAGGAAGGAGTAATGTGCTGAAAGTAAATGTATTGTAAAGACAAATCTTATATTTCTTGGTAAATCAATAATTATGTGTTCATTGTATTGTCCATAATTTTACGTTAAATTTACTGTTCCTAAAGTATGTGAAAATGTGTACGTTTGAGAGAAGGCACTTAATAATTTTCTATTTCTGCATATTTCAGTCTGTAATAAAAATGTATCGGTCTGAATTGTCTCTCCTACATAAATCTCTTTACACCTTGTAGACCATGAAATTTATGCGTCTTTCTTTTCTTGCAGTTTTATTATAATTTGTATTATTAATAATTTACTTGTATTGTTGTATTTTTTTTGTGAATTATCGTTTATTACTACAATCATTATATAGGCAGTAAATGCAATTATATACCATTAACTTATTTTTTATTTACCTCCTATTTACTGTAAATGGGGTTTACTCCTTTGCTTTAATAAGTTCAAACAAAAAAACAATTACGGCCAATAGATAGATTGGTTACTCCTCTATTACTATTGCACCGTCATTGATATATAAACAAAAAGGTACACCAGTTATTGGAAAGTGGACTGTATTTCATACAAAAAATAAAGGGAAGATAAACAAACTTACAAATGATATAAAAATAGATGAGTAATATATTCGCATTTATTTGCGATTTATTATATTTCTCTCTCGCCTGGACTTTTCGATAAAGATGTTGCTGGAGCTGTGCCGGTTTCGCCTACGCTCACATACCTCCGCTCCGGTACGGAGAATGATAGAACAATGTGGTTCTTCTTGAGGTTAATGAAGATGATGCTGCTACAAAAGGTTGAAGAGGATAGTGGTCCGCAATTTCCACAATGGTTATAGGTACTTGTACTCCAAGGGTACAAAAATAACGTTAAGGTAGAGTTTAAGGTGTGGCCACACTGAATTTGCACTCAAAATTCTACTCACTCCTGTGCACACTAACAGAGCGGTCGAGCAACTAACTGTAGTTGAAAATAAGTCTCTGTTACGAAAACATTATAAGTCCAAAGTGCGGGCGAGCCAGAGACAGAAATCACACACACACACTGACACGAGAGACACATAATAGATGTTCGTGGTAGTGACAGCGAGAGAGAATTGTGTTGACGTATTTTGTAGTTACATACGATTATTAAAATTTTTAATTCTATTTATTCACTCTCATACGGACGCTCCAAATACTAAGTCCTTTTTCATTTATTTGTGCTAAGATTCCGTCTGCATATGATCATTGACGTACTGATCATTGCTTGCTTCCTTTTCATATCCTCAATTGCTTTTATTCTGTTTGATTTATGAGTAGAAGAAACAGAATTTATTGCCTATTGAATTTATTACTTAATTCTCCTTACAATTAATTTATATGCACACTTACATACAAAACTAATACAATCTGTATCGAATGACGGACAATCAAAAATAATATACCAACTAAAATGAAACGACAATACTTTTATTCTTCAAATAGACATTACAAAAATAACAAAGTAAACACAAGCACTGTACAGCATGGAAAAATCCGTTTGCTGGAGGTCGATGTGAAAACAAAAAGATTTAATTGTACAAAAGAATAAGGAAAAACAAATCTGGTGTGAAACATCCACACAACTTTCTCTTACTCCAGTTCTCCAAATTGTAATTGACAGCTTTTATAGTTTGTGTACCAAATTTAATGAGATTCGTCGAAAACTGAAAAAACTGTTCCGTAAAAGCGCACTTCCGGTTTACTAATTTTCTCGGAATTACCCTGGAAACACGGAATTTTGGGCCATATATTTATTTCGAATTAATTTTGTTTGGATGATACAATTGTATAATCAACTGTGATAGCACTTTAGAGAAAAATATAACCCCACCCCTCCCCTAAAAGTGCCCTTAAATAAATTTTTCCAGAGAAAAGTTTCAAATAAATGTTGTAGATCTTTGCATTTTTATTTTGTATCCGTTGTTTCAAGAAAATCATCGGAGCCATTTTTGAGGAAATCGCAAAAACGTAAAAAAAACAACTAGTAAAGTGGTACTTCCGGTTGAAGAATATTGACACATAACGCACCGTCAAATCCCATGGTGATACCTAAACGTAATATCAAGTTTCAACTTTCTACGATTTTTTCGTTTTTGAGCTATGCAGTTCACATACATACACACACACACACACACACACGACCATTTGCTAAAAACCATTTTTTTGGACTCAGGGGACCTCAAAACGTATATTTCCGGTGAAAACTCGATATCGAAAATTTGACACGATTACTATACTTTCTCTTACTAGGAGTGAGAGAAAGTATAAAGGAGAAAAAGGAGTGTGCAATTGAATCAGCAAATATACGATAATAGATAATAATATCGATGTACAGACTAAGTAACTTATAGGATTAAAGCACGTATTTACAAATAAATCTAAAAATTAAATTGTTCAATTAGATACTGGCGATGCTTCCACGAAGTGAGAGTATATTGAATAACTTTGCGGTCAGGACAATTAAACATATCAATCTATTAGGCTGTTGTCAAAACAGGTCTACTGAGGTATAGAACTCTAAATTCATATAAAAAAGTACACTCCGCTATGAAATGAACAGTGTCTTCCTTAACCCGAGAGTTACACATTGAGCAGAATACATTTCTCTTCTCAATAAAAGGAATAAAATTCAAATACAAGAGCTCACCTCTAATTTTAAACAGAGATCGTAATTCTCGCAGAGTTAGCTCGCTCGTATTCTTTTTTTATGACAAAATTAAACAAAAATCAAAATTCCTGTCCAGAGATTTATGAAATACAAAACTGGTGGTAGACTGAGTGCGCTGTAGAATCTCTAATTAATGACCTTCCCTAATTTTATTAAAAAGTTTGGAAAATAAAGACGGCCACACGGAAATATTATCTATAACAAAATAAAATCGGTCAGATGGGTGGATGATAATGTAGTCCACTGGTTAAACCAAAAAGAACATTGCTATTAATGAATTCAAAGGCAACTATCTTGACATATCTATGAACAGGACACTTCATCACTTTTAAGATTTACCTAAAATGCAGTTTCAGAGTGTATAAGCATAAAAGATCAACCCCGGACTCCAAATAGTGCATGTAATTTGGTGCACCAGAAGGTAAAGCGAATAATTTTCTGTTAAAAAAACATTGTATTTTCTCAATTTGATCATACCTCAGTTAACCCCAGAACTGACATGCATAGAAAAGAATGGAACGGACAATGGAGTTAAAAAATCTAAATTTTACTGGCAAAGAGATCAGATACTGACATGTAAATTCAGACCATAATCATTGATTGCAAGTTTAGTTGCAGAGACTTATTGCTCCAGGTGATGTTCCAACGATAAACGAGAGGTAAGAGCTACATCTAGGTACATGTACTCTTACCATCTCAATAGCCATATCTAAAAATGCCGTTTATCCTTTGATGCTAACTTGCCCGCTCTTCTAAAAAAAACCAATGCTTTGGATACGGCCAGATTTACTACTAAGTTCCATTGATCACAGTACTCTTTTACGGCGTTAATGTTTCGTTGAAGCGAATCCCTTTATCAGCTAGGAAAACAACATCATCAGCATACATGAGTAGATTAATGCGCGTATTGTCTATTCTAACTTCTGAATCCAAAATGGATGAGAGGTCATCAATGAAAAGAGAAAATAGGACGGGAGAAAGGACACATCGCTGCCTCACTCTTGAACATACACGGAACCTCTCCGATATACCCTCTTTTCCTCTAACAGCTGACAGCTAACAGTGAGTCCTCATAAATGCTTTTTAAGACATTAATACATTCTGTTGAAGGAGAAGAACAGAAAAAATTTTGGCAATAGAATCTATACAAGAGATACCTCTATAATTAGAAGGATCATTGATATTTCCGTACTTGAAGAGCGGGAAAATTATTGACTTACTAAATGAAGGAAGCGTTATGCCAGTTTCATTAAGGAAATCAAAATGCGATAACAATTATTAATCCTGAAATATGGCTGGAGCAAATTTAAAAAACTTGTAACTTATGCGGTCTTGACGTAAGGCTCTATTATTTTTCGATTTATTGATAACGGACGCTAATTCTGCAGAAGTAAATGAACCATCCAATAAAGTGCCAGAAATGCCATTACATGTTCAATTACTACTGTGGTACATATTCCACAGTAGTAATTGAACATGTAATGATAGAACATACAAATTTTTCAATCTAAGATAGCCCCTGAAGAAGACAAACAATGTTTGTCGAAACGTCGAGTTCCTCCTAATAAAAAACACTTGAAAGAAAAAATTTTTGGGTGTTTTCTTATGATACCCTTCGGCCGATCAGCCAACCAACAGATACTTCTCATCAATTCTAACGGCCAACAATTGCTACAATTTGATAATTCTACTTAGATTGAGGGTTGTAGATTTATGAACTGGGTCTGGTGTGCAGTGCAAAGAGGGGAAAGGACGACTGGAACGGAAGTACTCCTCTATGGAGCGCAGGGATAGCGGGAGGCGGAATGCTGGCTGTTGCCTCGGCTATGGTACGAGAATGTGAACCTGTGCCATACCCAAACGTTTCATGGATGGTAAAATAACAAGACCATTGGGGAGTGGGGGGAAGATGATAGTGGAGAAAGTAAAAACCCATTTGAGAAGAGGGCTAAACTGCAGAGGACACCCCCTCTGGTGACCAGTTTAGTTTAGGGAAAGTAGACGCAGCGCGCAGCGAAAAAGACGGTAGGAGATTCGGGGAGGGCAAGTGCGAATGTAGGATTATCTACACCTACCGGGCAGAATAGTCCAGTCCAGGATAAGAGGGAGAAATATCGTAAGGAGGAGGAATTGCAGTGGAACATATGCAAGACCATCCTCAAGAAAATGCAAGAGATTAACTGTAAGCATAAGAATATGAGCATAAACATTAAAAAGCCTCTGATTGAGATGGAAGAGGCGATGGAGCTGTGGACTGTAACCGAAAGGCGTGGAAAGCAGCTGGTAGAAGCCCTCAGGAGCAAATGCAGGGGTTGACGCGTGCGACGCAGATCCCGGCGATAGAAAAACACCGGTGGAGACGCCGATTGCTGGCGGTAGTAAAAGGGTTGCCTCTAGCCCGGCGGAACGACCGTGGACCACGGAGAAGAAAAGGAAAGAAGAGGGCACTCCTGATGGGTGGGCGTCGCCCAGTCGAAAAAGGTCCATAGGCGGGACAAAAAGGAAACCATGGAGAACGAAGAGCCGGAGGAGAGCCCCGGAAGTAATAAAAAGAGGAAAAAAAAAGAAGAAAAGAAAACGAACCGACCGACCAAAGTCAGACCTGACGCGTTGCTGATTAAGCCACCTACCGGAGGGTAGGTCATATGCGGAGGTGCTCGGGAAATACGAAAGAAGGCCAGCCCGGAGGGGGCGGGCACGAGGTCAAGGTGATCCGGCGACGTCCTTCTGGAACTGAGCGCAAATGCGTCAGACAAGAAGGGTTTCACTGATGTATTGAGGACCATCCTTGGGGATCGGGCAACGATAGGTAGCCTTGAACCTATGGACACCCTGGAGATTAGAGACATGGATAGCCTTACGACAGAAGATGAGGTGCGGGAGGGCATCTTGAGGGAGATTGGAGAAATGACCGGCGAATTGAGGGTCATGGTCACCAAGACGAATGCCAGAGTGCAGACAATGGCTATCGTGGTGCTTGCCGCATACGGAGCCAGTAAGTTGATGAAGACCGGCCGTATTAAAATAGGGTGGATCAACTGCAGGATAAGTCGTAGGGACAAACTGACTCGATGCTATGCCTGTTTTGGCTTCGGTCATCGGCAGACAGATTGCAGGGGGCCGGATAGAAAGAGGTTAGGAATTTGTATCCAGTGTGGAGAGGAGGGTCATGTGAAGAAGGAGTGGAGAGGGGAACCGAAATGCGTCCTGTGTGAAGAGCGCGATTTAGGTTCGGAGGCACTAAAACATGTCCTCGGGAAAGGATGATGTCCAACCTTTAGAGAAGCCTTGGATGAGAAACGTAAGGATAGTGGATTATGAGGATCCTCCAGAGGAATCTCCATCGAAACAGAACTGGGATGCTCTGTGGGTTCAACTAAGTCTGGCCAAGAGACCTGACATTGTGTTGATTAGTGAGCAGTACCGTAATAGAGAGAGATCCGACTGGCATGTTGATGTTCTCGGAACATCGCAAGATCCGCTCACGTGTTGAGGCATGGTGCCGGACTTGGGTTTGTCTGGGTTATGAGTGGAGGTATTATTTATGTAAGCTGCTACCTCAGCCCGAATGTAAACATTCGTGAATTTAGAGAATTAGTGGACGGGATTGAGGACTTCACGCGGGAGCTGGAAGGTGCGGCTGTAGTCGCTGGGGACTTCAATGCCAGGGCGGTGGAGTGGGGTATGAATACCACGGATTCTAGCGGAAGATATATCCTCGAAATGGCAGCTAGGACGGCGCTTACGGTGGCTAACGTGGATAACACACCCACTTTTCGAAGACCCGGCCAATCAGGGGCGATTCCTGATATCACTCTGGTATCAGACCGCCTAGAACGGGAGGTGTTGGGGTGGAGAGTGATTGAGGATTACACTGGCAGCAACCATCAATATATCACCTTCGATTTGTCCCCTGGGCATCGCGCGGTGACATATAATCATGGGGGTACGAATGGATGAAAGGTAGATAAAATGGACGAGACGATTCTGTCAGAGGTTATTAAAAGTGAACGCGGTGCGGTGCTAAATAAGGGAGGCACGTCGGAGGACATCGTTGTCACCACCATGCGGATGATACGGCGAGCATGTGATATGACCATGCCGAGGAAGAGTAAGAGCCGTAGAAGGAGGACTCGGTTTACTGGTGGACGGATGAGATCGCCGAGCTCAGGAGGAGGTGCCTACGACTTAGGAGAACAGTCACCAGGGCTAGGAGACGAAATAGAAACATGAGAGAGGAAGAGTACTCGGGGTTTAGTCAGGCGAGGCGGAACTTTAAGCGGGCAATAATGGAAAGTAAGCGCCGTAAGTGGGAGGCTCTGCGGGAGGAAGTGGATCAGGATCCGTGGGGAGTGGGTTACAGAATAGTGATGCGCACATTAAAGGCCCAATCACCTGGACACGCTGGACCCTGCCCAGATGGACGGGATAGTGCAGGAATTATTCCCAACCCACCCGATAAGAGAGTGTGAACAGTATACTGCTACGGTAGAGAACGTACCACTGTTTACTACGGTAGTTTTAGAAGAAGCGGTGGATTCAATCCATAATTAGAAGGCACCGGGGCCAGATGGCATCCCCCTATAGAAGTACTGAAGGTGATTGCCCGGGTATGTCCCCAGCTACTTCTGAATATGTATAATAGATGCTTAAGAGAAGGAGTCTTTCCTAAGAGATGGAAGGTGCAGAGGCTGGTGTTGATCAGCAAGGAGAAGGGAGGCCCGAGTCTATGTCAGCGTACAGGCCATTGTGCCTGTTGGACACGGCAGGAAAGCTCTTCGAAAGGCTTATTAAACCTCGCTTGATCGCGTCTATAAGGGTAGCAGGGGATCTTTCGGAAAAGCATTACGGTTTTAGACGTGGTCGGTCTACCATTCGTGCCGGAGAAGAGGTGGTGAAAATTACGTACAGGACACAGCTGGGGACCTGGCGTACGAAGTGGGTCGGGCTATTGGCAACGGTGGATGTCCGTAATGCCTTTAATTCGGCAAGGCGGGTGGACATATTAACGAGCCTGGAAACCGTGTTCCATACGCCGGAATACCTATTACGGGTGATACGTAGCTACCTGAGAGACAGACAGCTGCGCTATGATACTGCGGAGGGACCTCCTAGTAGAGTTGTTACAGGGGGAGCGGCGCAGGGCTCTATCTTGGGCCCCGATCTGTGGAATGTGGCCTATGATGGCATTCTGCGAATGGGTATGCCGGAGGGATTCGTTCCTGGTGGGCTACGCGGATGATATTGCCGCGGTGGTGATAGCCAGGGATTACGAGGAGGCACATATAAGATTGCGCCAAGTAATGCGGCGTGTCCCGGCCTGGTTAGAGGAACATGGTCTGAGTCTGGCTCCGGAGAAGACGGAGGTAGTGTTGCTCAATTCGGATCCTAAGTGCTTGGAGCATGAGGATCGACGGCAGAACGTTGAAAGCTCAGAGCTCGTCCGGTACTTGGGGGTGCATTTAGACACCAAGCGGAAGTTCTGGGAGCAAGTGCGGCGCTCCAGCGAGAAGGCGGCAAGAGTAACTGCGACATTGAGCAGGTTGATGGGCAAATGTGGGAGGACCGAGGGCCAGCAGTCGTCGGTTCCTCATGTCCGTCACAAATGGCATTCTTTTGTGCTGATGCGGTTTTAGGCTAGAGCCCTAAGAAAGAGAAGCACCAGAGGCAGCTGACCGCGATGCAGAGGAAGGGCTCTGAGGATCGCCAGTGCGTACCGCACTGTGTCGAGGCCTGCGATTTTGGTGGTTGCTGGGGTAGCTTCTATTGACCTCATGACGCAGGAGAGACGGCAGGTCCGGGAGATGAAGGCCGAGATTGGAGAGGCGGAGGCCTGATTGGTAACCAGAAGGGCCATGTTGATGAAGCTCATCCCAAGCTTGGAGGAATGGGTGAGTAGAAAGCACGGCGAGGTCAACTACTTCCTCACCCAATTTCTCACGGGACCCGGTTGCTTTGCCGTTTACCTGTGTAGGGTGGGGAAGGTGAGAGACTCGGCGTGCATATACGGAAACGCCGCCAGAGACGACACCTGCCACACCTTTTTCGTGTGCGGGAGATGGGCGAGAAAAGACGAAGGCTGGAGGGTAAAATCGGGAGGGTCACCTCAGAAACGGTGGTGAGGACCATGCTCATTCGAAGTGACCGATGGGACAGGGTTGCTATCTTTGTCCGGACGGTCCTTCGCATGAAGATTATTGAAATGAACCGGCACCTCGAACCCTCGAGGACGGGGTCCAGCTAGTCTGGAATGGGCCCGCTAGGGCGTATTACGAGGCACCACCCCGAAGTAATACCTTAGCAGTTCCGGGGTGGGTGTATGCCTGCCGGGGAGGAGGGGGTTTTTAGTAGGTGTGAGTCCCACACTCATGCGAAAGCATTTTTCCCCTCCATAAAAAAAACACTACAGCATTTAGATTAAATTTTTCTTTGTAATTTGCATTAATCCCGATGTTTCGGCACTATGCGTGCCATCATCATGGGAAGATCAATATTCATAATTTTATTATAATCTGTATCGCAATGAGATATATTTTATTATCTAATTTTTATTTAGTTAATTTATTTGTAACTTTCATATATTACACGTCATTATATAAATTATTTATTAAAAAAAATTCTTTTCCTTAAAACTGTTTATAATAAGTTTCTTTATGATTTTCTGAATTGGACCACCACATGGTTAAAAATTTGATTTTTAGTGATGAGTATTCTATGTTGGTATCTTCTATTATTTTTTAAGGCTGTAACTGTGAGTGTCCACTAGCTAGGTCCATCGTGTTAGATCCATAATCTAAGTATATTTCTTTTTTTATATTCCTCTGCTGTAAAAAATGTTGCATGTTTCAAAATTCCACAAAATATTCCGTTTCCACATCTACAAACAAGCCTTTGTATATATAAAAGAAAGGAAACTCTGTCGAATAGGGTGGCACATTTGAATGATCCTTTCTTGACTGATCCTCACCAAATTTCTTCATAACATAATACACTAACTGCCAACATGGCAATTAATATTAATCGTCAGAAGACCCAGCAGAGATTGAGAGATCATATTTGTTCGTCCTGATACCTAAATAGAAAAAAATAAGATTATTCAACAATTGTTTCAATAAAATGAAACATCTTTATAAAATTATTATTTTATAAAGATGTTTATATAATAATGTATCAGAGGAAAATTATAATATTCGGAGATTAATATTATAATATGATTCTCGATGCAACCAATGGGTGGAGGGGTTTAGTACCACTAAAACATACTAATTAATTCCGTATAAGCAAGAATTGTGATGGGCTATATGGGATTAATTAGTTAGAAAATATAAAGATACTCGATAGAACTGTTTTACAGATATTTGAGATCAAGTTTAGCAAAGCCCCAATCTTAGGTTTGACAGATTCTGAATTTGATGTCAATTCAACGGCGGTAACAAAAAAATATCCAGTTTGAGCCCCCTGCAATTTTGCAGTACTTAATACCACATAATGCACACAAAAACACTAGTCCATTAATTTTACAGTTGGTGCTGTTGTTGAGAAAATGTAGATTGTTGTAGGGGATTATGACACTGCGACCTGAAAGATTCTACTGTGCCCCCCGGGGCCTTCTCCAATGTATAGCCGGCTCCAGCTACAGACAACACTGCCCTCACTGGACAGTGAGTTGTAGGGGCAGCTAGGAAGAAAAAATCTAAGTGCAACACGCAGGATTTGAACCCGGGACCTCCGCGTTGCTTTCGCAGCGCGCTACCACTGAGCTAATCCTTTCCTACTCCCTTGGCTTTCCCCAATTAGGGACGGAGACCCAAGTTTGTGTACTGAGTTTGTCATTGTCTGTAATGTGTAGTGTATGTAGTTTAAGTGTATTGTGTGCTGTTCTGATGAAGTGCATGGTGTACTGAGCTGTGGTAACCCGTGGGGTCGCTACTCCCCAAGTAACTGCATGCAACAGTTACCCCTTGCGGGCAATTATTATGGATAATCATATAAAAATTTTCTGGGACTAGCCCATCAAGTTTTATCTTTTCTAATTTGCCTCTTCTCACCGTACCAAAAAATCCGATTTTTAATGGCAGGGGGTGTCAGCCGCTTACCCAACACCCGCCCTCTAGGCTTGATAATTCCATCTACCCCTCTCAGCAGAACTAGGACGTAAACGCAGTATCGCGGTTCCTTCCCTGCCGTGTTAGTAAGTGAGCCTGCTGTTACCTCAACCCTCCCAACAGGCTAGTGCTCAGTTTACTCACAAAATGCCCTACTATGTCCTATTTAATCGCCTTGTACGCTAGGCAGGAATACCGTGTCGCTATTTTAACCCTTTCTCTGGGTATGCCGCACGGGTATTCCTTTTCTTAATATGACTTGTATTATTTGTTGTCTGTGGTTCCGCAGAGCTGGAAAGCATCAATGATATATTCCATGATAGCCTGCTTATTTTTACTTTCTTTTCTTTTTATCAGTGAAGCAGCTTGCTATCACGGTAAACTATTCTGGTAGCATTATTTTTTTTTTTTTTGCACATCGACAACTACGGTCATTAACGCTTCTCAGCTAATTTTGTTCCTTGAACTGGGTCCACACGAGACGAGATGTTACATGTTATCCTAGATGGCATGCATTCAGAACACAGAGCTCAGCAAGGTGGTGTGGGGCTACAGGTTGTCAAATATCTTTCCACACATTCTCTTATTAAATTCATCGATTTAGTCGATGAGGAATAGTGTAGAATCCTGTGTGCCATCCTTTATCCTATTGGAACTTTATTTGCCTATCAAGTGTGCAAAAGCTAAAAGTGACTTTTGCCTTATGAATGTACTACATTATAACAGGTTTTTGACATATTTGTTACTAAATTTTACTTATATTAGTAGCTTCTGATTGTGTGATTTATTCTAAGGAGTCTATTTCGCTGTAAAAAATAATTGGGGCTTGCAGTACTTTTAACAAATGTTCCTGCACATCTAAGTGGGTGAAGTGTTTGATATTTCTTCACCCACGTTTGCTTAACCTAACAGCCGCCACAGATACAGAGATCATATTTGTCTGTCCTTAATACGTAGATACACAAAAATAAGAATATTTAGCAATTGTTTCAATAAAATGAAAAATCTTTATAAAATTTGTATTTTATAATGATGTTTATATAATAATATATGAGAAGAATATTACAATATTCTGAGCTTAATATTATAATTTGATTCTCGAAGCAACTAATGGGTGGGGTGGTTCATTACCACCAAAACCTCCTATTTTATTTTATACATGCCAGAATTATAATGGGCTATATGGGAGTAATTAATTAGAAAATATAAAGACACTCGTAGAACTGTTTTCGAGTAATTTGAGATTAACTTTATAGCAAAGCCAATCTAACGTTTGACAGATTATGATTATGATGTCAATTCAATGGCGATATCAAAAATATCCAGTTGTTAAAATCACATGCATGCACACAAAAACACTAGTCCAATAATTTTACAGTTCCTGCTGTTGTCGAGAAAATTTAAATTTAATTCAAATTCCAAAATTATATTTAGTTATGATTCCAAAGACAAATTTTTTATACATTTAATGGGTTTTTAATATTTCATAGTGAAGAACTATCAGGTAGGGTTCTCGGCTGAAACGGCCAAGGCATGCTGTTTGGATCGGCCGCCCGTAGGTCATCGTCTCCCTCAATGCCAAGGATCCCTCTATGCTAGCCCCTTATGCCTTGTGACGGCAAGCACGAGGACAAGATATTTATACGAGATATTTATACAACTTTCAACAAGTGCGAGTCCCTGTTTGTGTATTGTGTGTGGCCTCCTGTAAAGTGTGAAATGATCGGGGCAGATTTGCGAGGGTGTGTACGTGTGTGTGGTGATGAGCTGGAGTTTGCCTGTGATGTAAATGTACATACCAGCAGTTGTTGTAGACCCTGTGCGTAGAGTGTACGGGTTTTCAGTGTGAGGTTAGTTCTCCTTGTTAGGCTGGGATACCCGCAGCGACCCAAAATCTCTGAAGAATTTGTCAGTCTACTTCCCTTTTGGGTTTTATTTTTGTAGATGAGTAGTCGTACGCCAGGAAATCGGCAAGGGCAAACCCTGCATTCCGTGGCTGTTGACTACATGGAGTACGATTGTCCACCCGGCTAATTACCGGGCCCATTTGAGCGTCCGGCACAACCTACTTCCCGATCTTATTTTAGATTGTTGATTTGTTGTACGGGTTTGTTGGTTTGTTTGTATTTCAACAACCTATTTAATTCTAATTAAATTATTTAGATGATAGAACTGTATAGCAATTTAAAGAAAAACTTAAATCCCTCTCCCAAAACTGCCCTTAAGTGAATTTTCTCGGAGAAACGTTTCAAATAGAAGTTTTAGCACATTGGATGTGCAATTGATCAAATAAGTTTCAAGAAAAATCGTAAGAACCATTTTTGAGAAAATCGCAAGAAGTAAAAAAAAACAACTAGTAAAGTGATATATCCGGTTAAGGAATTTTGACAAATGACCCACTGTCGGATTCCATGGTGATTCCTAAACGGAATATCGAATTTGAATTTTTTATGATTTTTCGTTTTTGTGCTATGCTGTCCACTCACACTCACTCACTCATACTCACTCACTAGCTCTCTCTCTCTCACACACACGCACACCCACATTGTATATATGTATATATATATTAATTTAGACAAGTATTTGTCTATCCTCATGTCTAGAAACAAAAAATTAGCAATTGTTTCAATAAAATAAATATAAATATGAGAAGGATATTAAAATATTCGGAGATTAATATTATATGATTCTCGAAGCAACCAATGGGTGGAGTGGTTTAATGCCACCAAAACCTCCTAATTAATTCCATATATGCAAGAATTGTAATGGACTATATGTGAGTAATTAGTTAGAAAATATTAAGAGATGCGTTAGAATTGTTTTTGAGAAATTTGAGAATAACTTTAGTAAAGTTGAATTTAGGTTTGACAGATTTTGATTTCCATGTCGATTCAGTGGCGGTATCAACGAAGTATCCAATTTCAACTCCCTGCTCTTTTTTATCTTTTTGGATCAGATATATGCACACAAAAACACCACGGTGCACATATATGTACGTACACTGTATTCACTAAAACATGTTTTCATATACATGGAATCTCAAACATTATATTTCCCTCAAAATTAAATTTTGAAATAAAATTCTCATTAACGTTAACGGTGTAATTTTTATCGTTTTATGTATGGAGAGCAAATTCCAAGTATTCAGTTTCTAAAATTTCAAGAAAGTGAAAATTTCATAAAAAAAAAAATGTATCGTGGTATTTTAAAAAGAAATTTAAAACATGTAAGTGCTCCGTCATATGGAGCACTTGTCGCCAAAATGTGTTCGCATGTGTACTTTTAGATGAGTACTTTGTTTACAACAGCAACTGCATTCCCGACACTTATAAGGCTTCTCCCATGAATGTATGCGCATATGTGGTTTATGTGCTCCCGCTTTTGTACCTCGATAATCGATTCAACTACCTTTATAATGTCTTTCACCAGAATTTGTTTTTGGATCTGCATTAAAATTTTCTGAAGGTATACGTATAATTGTAGCCAGATTCTACTTTTTCATCTCTACTTATTGCGGCATGTTCTTCCAACTACTCTTCACCCTTAACGCAGAGACAAACATTTTCATTTTTGTGGTCAACATTATCGCCTGGGATTCTCTGGATCTGGAAAATGACATCAATGTAAGTCTAGATTTACATTTTTGTTTACAGCGTTATGAACGTTTTATTTATTACAATATGGAAATAACATCGCTAGCCAAGAGAAATTCATAAATACAAAGCAATATTAAACATCCTAGAAACTTGTTTGCTTTCAGCACTTTCCTACTTGTAAGTCTTTGACAATCTCAGGTATCTACTACACTTGGGGGGAAATTTTGCGTAATACATCTGTATTACTTTTTTTTTCAAATAAATATTTTATGGCGAATAGTTTCTGTGTGTGGTGTGCCATAACAAAATGCCTCAAGAACAAAATATCGCAGAAAGATCAAACTGGGCTTTCCGTGTATATACTACTACCTCATCTGACCAGACATGGTGGACCTTTTGGGATTTCCATCGCAACTGACAGAAGGTTCCGACCAAAATCCATCAACGTGATGTGAGACTGTTCTATATGTTTCGCTGATTTTCACGATAATGTCTGGTACTTTAATATAATTTAGCATTAGTTTAACATTTATTGCCATAATTAAAAAGTGCAAGCGTCGGCATCGCAGTCGGCAGCTAGTGTTCCACACAAATTAGTTTTTAAACCTATATCTTTTTTACTTTGCCAATAAATAATAATGATCGTAAAATATGATATTACATTTTATGAATTTATGATATAAATATAAAAATATTCCATTTTAATAAACAGCATACTATTTAAAATAACAGTAATATTTTCATTTACTACTGAAGACTTTGGTTATGACTTGGCATTGGCCTTCTTTTACACTAGTAAAAGTTCCTCTTCCTAGGACTTGCGCGGCTCACTACACTGCTGATGGGCAGTGTTGCCTAGTGATTAGCAAGCATGGCGCTGGCGGTCCACTTGAGAACGACTGGCCCCAATGACATTAGATGACGAAGCGCCTTAATTGAAAATAAGAAACTATAGCTAGTTTAAATTAAATAATATTATTTAATTTTCATCTAGATTTTACCTCATTTTTTCGGTTCCGTGTATAAGTATCTTTCACGTAATTTTTATTGACATTTCATTTTATTTGATAGATTATTTTTGGTTTTTGGTCATTAGATGGAGATTGTATTAGTTTTGTATGTAAGTGTGTATACAGATTGATGGTAAAGTGAATTAAGGGATCAATTAAATTAAATGTTAGTTTCTTCTACTCATAAATCAAACACAGTAAAAGAATTGAGAATATTTTGAAAAGGAAGCAAGCAATGACCAGTATTGCAATGATCATTTACAGACGGAATCTTACCTCAAATGAAAAAGGACTTAGTATTGTCACTTTTTTGAACTTATTAAAAAAAAGGAGTTAACCCTGTTTACAGTAAGTAGGAGGTAAATAAAAAATAATTTAATAGTATATAATTGCATTTATTGCCAATATATTGACTGTAATAAATGATAATTTACAAAATAATACAACGTTAGTAATTATATTATTAATATAAATTACAATAAAAATACAACAACAAAAAGCACATAAATCTCGTGGTCCAAAAAGTGTCAAGAGATTTATCTAGGAAATGATTTGTACAAATTCAGAGCAATACAATATTATTACAGACTGAAATAAGCAGAAATGGGAAATTAGTTTTACCCTTCCCTCAAAAGGTACTCATCTATTTTCACGTACCTTTGACCACACTAAATTTAATGTAAAGTAATGGACAATACCAAGAAGACATAATTATTGATTTTCCAAGTAATATACTATTTGCCTTTACAATACATCTACTTTCAGCACCTTTCTAACAACAGGAATCTCAAATGAAACTGCCAATGTTCAGCTTCCTCGAGAAAATAAATTCAGTAAAGTATTTACAGTTTACTCATTTTATATCAGCTATCATTAATATCATTTAAGTCATCTGAAGAGGAGTGTTTTTGGTAGCTTAGGTTAACAATGTAAAGAAGCACTTATACTCTGGTCAAATCCAAAAAGAATAAAAATTAGCCACTAAGGTGAATAATATATTCAGAAACTGTAAATATTAAGAAAGAATCTTACCTCAAATGAAAAAGGACTTAGTATTGTCACTTTTTTGAACTTAATAAAGCAAAGGAGCAAACCCCGTTTACAGTAAATAGGAAGAGGGAAGCTTGATAGTGCCATGCTAAAATAAAGTCGACCTAACTGTTTGATCATTCTGATTTTACATGAATTCTGATTTTGAATTAAATTCTGTCAGAAACAATTGATAATAAATGCCTTGATTACTATTACCATGTTGTATATTTTTTTTTAACTTTAAATTCTTCATCACCCGACAGCTGTAGTCACATTTACTATATTTACATGGCTATTTACCTGGGTAGGTTGGCATATGTATTCTCAATTGTGTAGATGTAATACGGCAACATTTATAAAGTTTATGGAAAATGTGTTCGCATATGTAATTAAAGTCTTCCGGTTGTTGTACATCAACAATGGCACTTACCACATTATATGGCATCTCGCCTGTATGTGTTCGCGTAAATAGTTTTAAATGAACACATTGTATAATTCAAAAATTAAATGCATTCACTACATCTATATGGCTTCTTGCCTGAATGAGTTCGCATATGTCTTTTTAGATTACAAATTTGTGTACAGCTGTAATCACATTCACTACATTTATATGGTTTCTCGCATATGCAATTTAAGTCCACCGGTTGTTGTAGAACCGTCATCGCATTCACTACATTAGAATGGCTTCTGGGCTGAATGTGTTTCCACATGTGGTATTAGATTACAAATTTGTAAATAACTGTAATCGATCTACTTCATTTTATATGTTTTTTCGCCTAAATGTGTTCGCATATGTGCTTTTAGATTACCAATTTGTGTACAACCGTAATCGCATTTAGTACATTTATAAGGCTTTTCGCCTGAATGTGTTCGCATATGTACTTTTAGCCTATCACTTTGTGTACAACTGTAATTGCATTCACTACATTTATATGGCTTCTCACCTGAATGTGTACGCATGTGTGCTTTTAGATTACCAATTTGTCTGCAACTGTAATCGCATTTACAACATTTATATGGCTTCTCGCCTGAATGTGTTCGCATATGTACTTTAAGATTACCAATTTGTGTGCAACTGTAATCGCATTCATTACACTTGTAAGGCTTCTCGCCTGAATGTGTTCGCATATGTGCTTTTAGATTACCAATTTGTGTACAACTGTAATCGCATTCAGTACACATATAAGGCTTCTCGCCTGAATGTATTCGCATATGTACTTTAAGGTTAGCACTTTGTGTACAACTGTAACTGCAATCACTACATTTATATGGCTTACCACTTGAATTTGTTCTTGGATCTGCATTTAAATTTAAAGACGGTGTACAACTGTAACCAGATTTTAGTTGTTTATCTGTGCTTGTTGCGGCATGTTCTAACTTCTCTTCCCCTTTAACGTAGGAGCAAACATTTTCATCTTTGTGCTCATCTTGTATTTGTGCCGACACAGCTTGCGAATGTAGAGACACAATATCGCCAGGGCAACGCTGCATCTGGAAAATTATATCAATGTGAGTCCAGATTGAAATTTTCAATTATAGCTTTATGAAGGTTTTTTATTTATTACAATACGGAAATAACATCACTATCTAAGAGAAATTCATAAAAACAAAGTTATGTTACAATATAATCATATTCTAGATATTTGTTATATCACAATATCCTAGATTGTTATAATTACAATATCACAGATATTTTTATATTACATAATAAAATTTGTTTGCTTTCAGCACTTGCCAACTAATGAGTCTTTGACCATCCCAGGTATATATATGCACTTGGAGACACCTAATGTGAAATATCGACTACTTTTTTTTATTTCTTTTTTCAAAAAATGTTTTATGGCGTCAGTATGTGATTGTATTTTAACAAGATACCTCAAAACATAAAAATTGCTGAAAGTTCAAACTTGACTTTCCGTTTAATTACTTCCACCGCATTTGACCCAGATCTGGTGGACCTTTTGGGATTTCCAACGCAACTAATAGGAAGGTTTCGGGCAAAATCCATCAACTGGATGTGCGACTTTTCTGAATGATTTTTGGCGATTTTCTCGAAAACGGTTCAAATATTTAAACTTCGGGTACTATGTACACATATAAAATCCCTAACACTTATATCAGGAACGTTGATTCTGAGGAAACTAAAATTCAAGTGTGGTCTGTTCAATATTTGGCGCTCTCTTGAATGTATCTGCCTGGTAGTTTGTGGTTGCCCTCATTGTATAGTTTTGTTAGAGCAATGAAGCAAATTTTGAAATTTAAAAAAAATTATTAATTTTGTAATGTATAAAGAGGAGTAAGATAAAGTCGACTGCTTGTGACTCACTAGATGGTTGTATAATATTCTACTTAAGAGAAATTAGAATAATCTACTTAAGAAAATAAGAACAACTCCACTAATATTATCATGGAAATCATTCATGAAAATTGAAAATAAACTAGGGGAGAGTAGACAACCCTGTTTCAATCCAACCGCCGTTTCAAAAGACTCTGTAAGCACGTTTTTAGTCCATACGGCGGATTCCGTAACCCTATACACGGCTTCAATGAACCCTCGGACGTCTTCAATAAATTTATTTGATGCTAAATTTATTTGATTAAACTTATTGGAATAATTTGTAAAAAATTGAGTTTCTATCCAGAGAGTCAAATGCTGCCTTAAAATCTATAAAAACGCATATGTTTTGTGACGTTTTAAAAGAGTTTGCAGTCCGATAACATTCACCAAATTAAATATGTTGTCAATCGTTGAATACCCTTTTCGGAATCCCGCTTGATATTCATTAATTACATTATTTTCAGATAACCAACGATCCAATCTCAATAATAATAAACCCGAAAATAATTAGCTACTTTCAGTACATAACACCATTTTGTAACAGGAGTAAAATGAAACCACCAATGGTCAACTTCCTCGAGAAAATAAATTCAGAAAAAGTGAATAAATAAATTTAGACAAGTTCTTTCAGTTCAAACTTTTCTTTGCAGAAATTCGTTCATGTTTGATGATAATACTAATGAAAAATTAACCATGTTTTCGTATATGTCACCAATAGTTGGAAGTTTAGGAAACTTGTCTAGATATAATTCTATTAAGAGAAATGAAATGTACAATCATAATTGAACATGTATTACAAATGTTGAAATAGTTTTAATGAAGTATAAGAATACGCTAATTTTTCGTGCAAAGCTCGTCCATATATTACTGTCTCCTATTTCCAGTAAGAGTTTTCATGCGAAATGCTTCTTTGAGGGCCTCCGATATGGAGAATAATTTTGCGCGCATGCAAAATATCTCACAATACAAATCTAAAAAAGGAAAGGATTTACAATTTTCAGGGGCCCAAATTTCATAAAGTGTCCCAAGTTTCGGAGATAAAATTCTAACAGTTTAATTCAAATTGGTGTAGTTAATTGTCTAACTTTCTTTCCAAGGAAAATTATTTATTGGAAGCTTTTCGGGAAACAGCAACTATCAGCTATCCACTTAATTAAGACTTAGAAAATTTGTTTTCTAAATTACTTATTTAAAACAATTCTTCCAAATTTGATGAAAATCGGTGAACCGGAGGATTTATTTATTTTTCATTTTCTCGGAAACGGCCAAAACTTTTATCTAACAAACTCGGAATATTATCTGCTCAGATATAAACATATAATATTTTTGTTTAGTGCAATTTCCCGGAAAAATGGAGGTTCTGACAACAGTTTATGTTAACCATCATTAGAATTTGTTCAATTGTTGCTCTCTTATAGAAAGTGATATAATCACACAAAGGGGGTGGTACCACCGCTTTATACATTTTCTTCTTTTGTAGGCAAAAGCCTTGTGATCGTTTAAATTGAGATTTTATTGGAAATATTTGTTTTGGGGTCCCTGAAAATCGGTGAACTGGAAATACGATTTTTCGCAATAGGTTTTTAAGTTGGTTGGAACCATCTCGAAAACGGATTCAACGATTCACTTTAAATTCAGAATGCTTGCTGCATGTATCGGATACAAAATCTGGAAAGGTGAAAAACTGAAAATGTCTGGTTGATGGATATTGATCAAGACCTAGGTGCTTTATGTGTTTCAGTAGGCGTGAAGTGATGTGCTTCTGGTGAAACCAAAATTAGGAAAATTTGAAACATAATAAAACAATTAAATTTTGAAAAAATTATGAACAGGAAGCAAAAATCCTAACCTAAGTAGTCTAACATCAAATTCTTTATATTTACATCTGTTAGTAAGATGTAATTTCGCCTTCACTTCATTTCCCCTATCAGACGCTACTGGGAATGTAAATGCAAATAAAAGTATCCATCAGACAGCTAAGTACCACAGGCAGAACTGACAGAAGAAACATACGGAAATTGATCATATGTATAATAATATGAATTATTTAAGTTTCTACGAGAAAAATCATAAATACCTGCCAATTGTATGTTACATGTTCCTGGTAATACGACATGTTTCCTTCTAAATATTAAAAAATTTCAATATCCTGTGTACTAAACAAGCCAGCAATTCGACAGGTTTTGGCAATAACCAGTATTCATCATTACTCTACAAAAGAAGAATAATCTATTTTATTACACACTTCGTCCCCACAACGTATTTACACATTCATAACCTTTGCTTATAACAGAAAATAGTTTCATATCCTAATATTGCCATGTGGCGCTGCGAGGTGGTCGCACTTGAAACAACAAATTCTGTAGCGCCCTCCCATATGAATGAATAAAATGTGCAGACTTGCATCATTCATTGCCTTAATTAAGAGGTGCATGCGTCCGCATTGCAGGAGCCTCTACACCTGGTGTTGCCCACAAATTAGTTTTTAAAAATTATATCTCTCTTATTTGCAAATACATAATAATGATCGTATAATAATATGTTATTATATTTTAATGATTCATAATATATAATAACATATTATACGATCATTATTATTTATTTGCAAAATATGAAAGATATAATTTTCGATATTTAGATATTAGAAAGATATATTTTATGGATCAATAAAATACAATGACATTACAATATGACAAAGGCGTAGCATAAAAAAGTAACTGTACCATTTTCTTTTACTGATGAAGGCCTTGATAAGGGCTTTACATGGTATTCCAAATCCTACTTACGCTATTAGTAAAAGGGAAAAAATTAGCTCACTGGCGCACGCTAGACGAGCAAAGCGGAGGTCCAGGATTCGAGTCTGGCAGTGCAGCCCTGGTAGACTTAGTATTCATTAGAATTTAAGACTAATCCTGTAGCCTATTCATTTTTCCCCTTAGAGTCAGAGAATAGCAATTCACCGAGTGCAATATCGAAGTCTAATTCTGGGTCTTACGGGTTAAAATATGTTACATTGGTGGTTAGTCTCGTATAAACGGTCGTAAAAAATTTCTCCAATGAATTTAAATTATAAGATAGACAAGTAATGGTCGTTTCTTAAATTTATTGACTATGTTGTACATTTATTGACTATGTTGACTTATTGATTATCTTAATATCGTAAATTGCTTGAGACAATGAATTAATATTTTATTCATTTGAGTTAAAATTACTTAAGTTTCGTAAATTTACTGTTGTAATATTAGAAGGTAATATTTTCTGTTTGTTACAGGAGTGATTAATATAGTTATAGTTATATTTTAGTGTATAAATGTTTGTTATATTTTATTCCTCAATGCCCACAACAAGCTGATAGCTTAAGTGGATGTGACCCTAATAAATAAATAACATTTCTTAATTTCTGTCTAGATTTTTACTCATATTTTTTGATGTTTTAAATTTTCTTTATGTATATGCTTTTTTCTGTTATTTGATTTTATATGGTTTATAATTTTTGGTCATTTTTTATTGGATAGGGATTGTATTAGTTTTGTACGTAGGTGTGTAAAGTGAACTAATTATTTAGATGTATAAGTGAACTGATAGTAAAGTGAATTAAAGGAAAATTGAACTAAATTTTAGTTTCTTCGTCTCATAAATCAAAGAGAATGAAAGCAATCGAAAATATTTTGAAAAGGAAGCAAGCAATGAGCATTGATTCAATGATCATTTACAGACAAATGAAAAAGGACTCAGTATTGTCATTTGCTTTGTTATTTGTCTATGAGTAAACCCAGTTTACAATAAATAGGATGTAAAAAAAAAGTGAATAAACTACTTATAATAATGATAATTAATTTACAAAAAATACAACAACTATAATATAAATTAATATAAAAATACACAAATCTCATGGTCCACAAACTCTTAATATAAGCTATCTTATCTGTACAAATTTGGACCTATACATTTTTATTACAGGCTGAAATAAGCAGAAATGTAAAATTATTTACAGATTTCTATCAAAACGTACTCATCCATTTTCACATTAAATTCGCAGTAATTTCAATGTAAAACTATGGACAATACAAGGAAGACATAATTATCGATTTTCCAAATAATATAAGGTTTGTCTTTACGACACAGCTACTTTCAGTATAACAAAATAGAATAGAATAGAAATGCTTTACTGACAAAGATTTATAACATGTAAATAAACAGAAGAAAATTTCAAAGCTAATTGGCTTGGTGCTTAACACCGTCAGCCAGAGTTGTCATCATCAATTGTGTACAATAGTATTTCCTATCTTGAACATTATCAACTAACAAAATAAATAAAAGCAATATTATAAAAAAAATCAATTTTCTTCTAAAAAGAAATAAATATATCTTCTAAAAAAACATATGAATAATTACAAACACTTTAAAAAATGAATATCTTAACGAAAATAGAATAAACTGAAAGAACTATTTGTATATATACAATTGCTAGAGAGACAGGTTTTCAATTTTTCACTACGTGCTCAATAGTTAAACTCCTGCACAAGTAGGCTTCTATATTTATAGGCATATGTATGAAAAATAATTAGGTTTCTCCAATTTGCACCATTCAATACATTATCACTTCATTCAGCGATAGTAACTTCTTACCAAACCACTTCACGCGCCGTTCCTGTAAAGTGGAGCATACTCCCAGATAATGATAAACATCCTCCATTTCATTACTATTACAAAGTGATCTACAAATACTGGCATTAAGTTTAACTAGCTGTCCACGCAATTTAAATATAACTCTTATGGACCTTAAATTATTGTGATCTGAGACATAATGATTTTCTGAAGAGAACAACTTATTCAAAATATGAAAACTATATTTTTTGGCCTTACATATCATTTAATACCAAAATTCTTTTTTTAACGCTTCTAAAATATTTGTACACATATTTTCTGACAGGTAATCCAACTGCAAAACCAATTTATTACACAAGTCTAAATTATCTTTATGCCGCGATATTCTCTTCTCAATAATTTGTTTCGCCAAAATTTTAGGTAGCCTTGAATCCGGCATCAACAAAACCTTTTTAATATAATTAATATGCAAACTCATCGTAAAGAAAAAAATCGGGTAAAGATTTGTTTCCAGGTACAAAATGTACTTACGGGAATTAAATGGTAACGAGAACAATCGTTTTATAAAGTATAGATTTAATTTTTCATTTCTTCAAAAGTACGGCTCCCCCAGACCTGCGCTACATAACATATTATTGAGCGCACACAGGCATTAAAGATGATCATTTTCTTTGATATTTGTTAGGTCGCGGTCCCCCTTTGAGGGATTAACATTGCCTCGCTATTTTTCCCACGCCTTTCCGCCTTATCGCTCTCTTACGCGCTCACCTGCGCCCGCGCGTATGTACACGCTAATCCGCTTAGTGGTGCTTTTTGACAATCATTTCCGCCACTAATGGTTTCTGAGAAACATAGTTATTGCCTTCCCCAAACTTCTGCACCGCCCCTCGTCCATCCCTCTTCCTATTTCACCATTTGGCCACATCGTTTCCCCCCTACTTCCTATGCCGGCCAGCCCCCTTTTTCGTCCACTCCTTCTCACTTGCTCTCTATACCTCGGAGTGAATGTGTGTTCGTCGCTTCTATCTAGCGTATTTATTTCGCCTTTAGTTCTACTCGCCCTCGACGCGCCTATTCGCCAGCTAGCGTAGTTATTGATTCACCAATAAG